>VWPU01010843.1:164803-354883 GCA_013398955.1 Callaeas wilsoni
AGAAAGAAAGAAAGAAAGAAAGAAAGAAAGAAAGAAAGAAAGAAAGAAAGAAAGACGAATTTGAGGGGGTTTAAGTCGCTGCTTGAAGGGACAGTAAAGGCCAGAGGTGAGAGAGAAGGCTGGAAAATCCCAGGGAAGGCTCTACCTAGGGCTGAAGTCCAAGAGTTTGTCCGACATAAAAGTTGTCCAAGGCTGAGTCTCAAGAGGCTCCTCAGGGATGGGGAGCCCTGGACAGATGTGCACTCCTGGATCCAGCTGTGCCACTGGACATGCTCCTCCTCCAGCCTCTCCTCCCCACCTCCCAGCTGCTCCAGCCCTTTCAACAGAGCAGCATCACTCATTGGAGCAGATTTGGGGTCAGAATGATACTTCCGTGAACACCGTGGTGCAGACTGTCCTGTGCTGCTGGGGATGGTAACAATTAGCTGGGGCACGGTGACATTTCCAGCTGGCACAGCCCTCTGCAGAGTGGACATCTGCCCATGGAAAATACAGGGAGGTAACCACATGGGAGCCTTTTGAGACAGCTAAGAATTGCTGGGAGGAGGACAGTGAGCCAGGCAGGAAAACAAGTTGGTCTTCATTGAAGGACTAAGAGGGGATTTACACCCAAAAAGGAAGCAGGGAGGTAAGTGAAGAGGAAAATTACTCTATTGACAAGCCAAAAGTGATCCTTAAAATGCTCTTCTTCAAGTGCAGGGAAAAAGAGGAAAAAGGCATTCTTGAGAAACCTTATATTTAAGAAACCAATCTGTGTGGGTTGCAGACATCCAGTATTCATTCTCAGTTGCTAACAACAGGTTTCCGTAATGAACATATTGATCCTTGGGTGGTTACATTCTAAAATCCTTGGACAATGTGATCCTGAGAGGCAGAAGAAAGGAAATGAGGTGGTGATTTAAAACAAAGAAGGGGAGAATATAATTCTGGCAATCACCAGCCTAGAAAAGTAGCAGAACAAATATTTTCGAAAAAATCATGATGAAATATTTAGAGCTTGGTTCTGTCCACACAATAGTGTCAATGGGGAGAAAATTTACAGAAGCCAGATGCTGAATAAAATTACCATGAGACAAGAGTCAGACTCAAGGGATGATGGGCACAGAAAACTGTCAGTTTCCTCCTTTTCCAACTTTTTTTGGTGCGGAAAGAAATGCTGTTAAAGAACGGCACGGCCAGAGGATGAAAGCAGCGCAGCCTTTTATGAACATGTGTTTTTATTTTGACAAATGTATTTTGCTTCTTTGTCTTAGGAAATACAAAAATTGGGAAAAAAAAAGCCTTGGTCTGAAATGTGGTTTGTACAAACTGAAAACACATTGGGATGCAGTCAGTAATCCTGAACAGGAGTGGGCTACATGGAGCAAGGCGCAGAACAAGAGTCAGGGCTAAAGATCAAGTTTCATTAACATCTTTGCTAATGATCTGAAAAGTCAATATATAAAATGAGATACACAGAAGATGGTAAATTTGAAGCAGTTTGGTAAATAATAAGGACTTGTCTCTGGTTTTGTTGCAAACACCTGGAAATTTCCATCCAATATCAGGCGGTGTTGAACACGCTGAAACATCTCTCGCTGAGTGACATCTCCATTACTCACCACTTAGCCCACTCAGTGTCTCTTTTAAACCCTCCCAATTTACTTACGGGCATCTTTCCCAGGTCTTGCTGCAGACCCAACCCTGGGCTGATATTTAGAGAGACATTTCTGGAGCAAACAGAGCAGCCCAGCACAAGCAGCTGCCTTCTCCAGGTTCATTCTCCTTTCCCCACCTGCAATGAACACTGCTGGGAAGGATGATGATGATGATGATGAGCGCTGTGCCTTCAGATGTGTGTCCCACCCCACTTCTGCTCCAGTGGTCTGACCTAACGTGGCTTAAACTGGTCCCCCCAGCAGCCTCCGAGGTCTGTGCTGGCCTCACGCTCCTCTGGCTGCCTCCTCTTTGCACTATTTGGGTGATTCATGGCTGTTGCTCAAGACCTTTCCATCCGTGAGGGCTTGAGCAACAGCCGTGAGTCGCTTGAGTAGCCTGATCCAGGTCCCTGGAGCACTGAGCCGAGCTCTCTGGGCCATCAGGAGACAGGGAGCAGCAGGGGACAGGGACCTGGGAGCATCCGTGTCCTCTCTAAGCAGGCTAGAAGGACACAGGATGTTTCTGGGGAGGATGCCATCGCTTTTTGTCTTTTGTCACAGAACAAGCTCCGTGGTGGAAGGGAATCAAGGAAAGCGTTACCCTCGAGAGGGAACCAGGAGTCACTATGGGAAGGGGACTCCTTCGTCTCTCAATCTTCTCCAGACCTGCTGGGAGTGAAGGCAGAGGAGGAAGAGGTGAGGATGGCAGAAGTGGTTTTTAGCTAAGGTTTTTATGGCAGACCCCAAAACCTTATTCTCTCTCCTGGCGGTGTCTGCCTGTGGCAGATGCCCTGGTCGGAGCATCACCAGTTGTCCTTGGGGCTGCAGCACCGTGGTCACAGACACCAGCACCACACCAGGAGCAGGAGGCCTGAAAGTGGGGAGGGATGTAAAACATTGACACCCTCAGGTCTGCAGGTGTGCTGGGATCTGGTCCTCAGGAGGTGCATTTTGCCATTCCAGAGCTTTTATAAAACTTTAAACGGGAGGTAGGGGTTGCAAACTCTATCATCAGCCACTGGAAGTCTTGAGTGCCCCTGAGATGGAGGAGGAAGAAACCTGGAGAGAGCAGAAATAATGGATACAGTGACTGATGAGGGGACCATGAGCAAAATTACCAGGAATGGGCTCTGGTTGGGGCAGCTGTTGAGGGCGTACCCTGCACAGGGCAGGAGCAGGCGGAATGGGGTAAAACCTTCTGGAGAGACAATATTTATCCAGTTTGGTCTGAGACTGTTTGAAGCTGCTGGAGAATTTGCTCTCAAACAACCAAACAAACAGAGGAAAAAGAAATGCATGTGAATGGATCCAAATGTCTCCTCGTGGTGTGGGTTATTTTCCTTCTTTTTTTTTTTCTTAATGAAATATGTGGATTTTGCGTTTGCAGCACGTCAGGGCTAATTTTGGGAATTATTTTCTTTAAAGAAAAAACAGCCAGGGGGCTGCAAAAACCGTGCAGAAGATAATACACGGTCTTCAGCCCCAAAGGCTGAACCTTTGGCTTTCCTGCCAGAGAAGCAGCAATCCCTAGGGCGGGAGGGCAGGCTGTCAGCAAGGCCCTCCGACCAAGCCGCGATCCTCGAGCAGGGCAGGGGACCAAAGAAAACTGCAGCCTCCCAGCACGGGAAGTAGGGTGTCCTTCCCAGGGAAAGCAGCTCCAGGATTACCGGGAGCTGGTGGGACCTGCTGTCTGGTACCTCCTTGTCCCTCCCAGCCTCCAAGGGACCTCCTGGCTCAGCAGGGACAACACAAACCACAGCTGACCCTGTCCCCTCGCTTCACGCTGCTCTCCCGGGCCATGCTGGAATTGGCCGCGGGCGCTTCGTTCTCTGACTCAGCCGTTATATCTGGGGAATTTATGGCTTTTCCTTCCTGCCAGCCTTAGTAAATAACCCTGTCATCTGACTGGCTTTTGGGAACTGACCAGGAGCAGGAGCCTCGCCGGCAGGCTGAGGGAAGGACCTGCATCCAAGCAGGAAGCAGCATTGCCAGAGCTGGGGAGTCCCCAGCAGGACCCTCACTCGTGGCATCACTGTCCCCAGTTGGTTTTGAACCTGCAGCATCACCATCCCCAGTGAGACCCTTACCCATGGCACCACCATTCCTGGTGGGATCCATGGCATCACCATCTCCAGCAGAATGCAGAGCCAGGACCAGGGGTTCTAACCCAAAATGTTTCTCCACTCAGGAAAGGGAATACTGGGCACAGCTGTGCTCCCACACCTGTGATGCCTGGCTGGGATTTGGCTTTTATTTTTCTTTTTCTTGGATCCATGAAGCTAGAAGGAGGACAGAAGGGAGCGGGGGGATTGAGGCCATGGAATAAACAGGTCTCCATCAGCTGCAAGCTTCAGCACTGCTGGTACCTCCTCTACTTGCTTATTCACCCAGCGGGAGCTGCCCAGATAGAGAGATGCTTTCACCCTGGGCATCCCAAAGACCCAGAGGCTCCAGTGGGCTGGGCAGAGCAGGGAGACCCAGGTTCTGCTGGGGAGACACCTCATTGCTCCAGGACAGACCAAAGCCACCTCCACAGATTCCCTATAGCCAATTTGGGCATCCTGGCTTGCCCCCTGGAGGCGGCCCCAAGCACTTGGATGGAGGCAATGAAAACGATGCTGGCAGCAAGTAAGAGGATGAGCTGATGGAGAAGTTCAAGCACCTCTGAAGGGCTGCAGGGAGAAACATGCCCTTTTGGGATGTTGAAGCATCTCTTTCAGATAGATGGGACCATGCTAGACTGGGGATGGGATGAGCCAGAACCTAAATCCAGTGTCTAAGCTGAGGTGTGTTCCAGGACGGATGCTCATCCACCCCAGAGCACTTTCTCCCATTAGGCACCTCACAGTTAATGGGAATTTCTAGCAGGAAGTTCAGAGAGGTATTTTAACTCCCTGTGGTGAGGGAGGTCAGGCTGAGCCTCGGAGACTGCTGTGGAAACTGCCATCCCTATGCCAGGAATTATGAGCTGCATCCTCCTGGCATGGGTGTGGGGAAGTGCCTCTTCCTTCCTGGGTTTCCTCTTCCCTGTCATCACCTCGGCAGGCTTTGAGGACTGCTCCAACAGAGGGTCTCCACTCCTGATGGCATTTCTGGAGCCCAGATGCCAATGAAATGCCATCAGGCAATGAATGCCATCTCTCCAGCCCCCTTTCCAGGAGTTTGCCCTTTGGAGGGCCTTCGAAGCAGCTCCTCCTCACAAGAAGACTTTTCCCTGTTGTCTCCAGCACCACCCTCACATTACCCGTCACTAAGGCTGCCATTCCCTATTTAACAGCCTCACAGCCCCCAAATCCCTCTCCTTCCTGCCGTGGGGCTGCACAACAATCTCAGTTGGGGAACTGATCCAGCACGGAATAATCCTGCAAATAAACACCCTCCCCAGGCCCTGCTTGAACAACACAGCTACTGGAGAAGTGTTCCAGGATGCATTAAGAGTGAGGCTGGCACATCCCTGCATCCACAGAATCACAGAATGGTTTGGTTTTGAAAGGACCTTAAAGATCATCTACTTCCAACCCCTCTGCCATGGGCAGGGACATCTTCCACGAAGAAGCAACCCTGTGTTACTCCTAGAAGGCTTCAGCACATCGTGAATTGGAGGAATAGCATGGAACAAGAGCCAACCTCCAGGCCTTGGAGTACCTGTGTGCTCTTGGGAGCTGGGCTGCACAAGGTGTAAAATATCCTCTATGTCACAGCTGGGCATTATTTTACCCTCCTGTGAATGCTGAGCAGCTGATAGTACATAATCAGTTTCCTGTCCAGTGTGCACTTATCGTGTCTGTGCGTTCTGTGCATTGGGTGGAAAGTTCATAAATCAAAAGCTCTCAAGAACTCTTCTGTCCCAAAGTGCTTTCGTGGGCAAGCAATCCCCAAGAGGCCCCAGAGCAGTGATTAATAGCACCCATCTCTCTGTTTGGGCTGGTTTAGGGCAGCCTGAATTACTGTTCTCGCTGAGAAATTTGTAGGTTGGCACAATTTCTCACCCCCAGAAAACGCAAGGCAGCAAATCCCTGTGAAACGCCAGAGTCAAAAATAAGTGAATAAGTAAAAAGTGCTGCTGGGAGCCTGGTGGAGACCCCGCAAGACAAAAATTGTAAAGACAATCCGCAAATTGCCGCTCTGGACAAAGCTGTGGAGGCAGCCTCTAATCACCATCCTGATGTAGGGCTGCCTTAGTCATCCTTTATTGATTCTTTTTTCTGTGAATCATCAGCTCCTCGCGGGGAAGGGTTCTCCAGCTCCCCGGCTCGGAGAGACACAAATTACCAGGGAGCAGCACGTAAACAGGAGCAGGGGAGCGGAGATGCCAACGGAGATGCCCTTGGTCATGTGCCCGGCAATTTGGGAAGGAGATTAGAGCTGCTAACCAGGAAAAAAAATAAATTGAATTTTCAGTGGGAAAATGAGCTGGGTAAAAGGCAGCAGGCACGCAGAGGAGGCTGCCGGTCTTCTCCACGAGAGAAAGTCACCTCCTGTTCATTTTCCAGGGAGCAACGGGGAAGGGGTTTCTCCCTTTGATCAAGCACCCTCAGTGCTCTTATTTAATCAGGTGAGAGGCTCTTCAAGTCTGAAGCAGCGGGAGCACGTTGGGAGCAGTGATTTGAGGTCACCTACATCTCTCCAACCTGCTCTAAACCCCTTTGAGTCATCCATGCCCTATCACACCTGACCCATCCCCTCCCCTGCTCTTCCCAGGAGATTGTTCCGTCGCAGGAGCCGAAATTGCCGCTGCTTGCCCCGTGGCCACCCCTGCTCTCGCTGTGCACGGAGCAAGGGGGACAACTGAGGAAGGATTTGGACCTTGTGGGGAGGACCGCAAGGAGAGCAGCCCTCGGGCAGCTCTGGCCGGCTCTGCTGGCACTGGCAGGGAGCACAGCTGGCCTCGGGAGCGGCTGCAGAGCATCCCTGGCGCTCTGCGAGCACAAACTGCAGCAACCGCACGGGCTGCGGGGGGAGGAATGGGGGGTGCCAGCCAAAAACCGGGGTGGCCTCCTAAACGCTGAAGGCTATGTCCTTGCGATTAACCCCCAGGGCACGGGAAGGGCTGGAGTCCATCCCTGCTCCACCCTGGGTTTATTCTCCTGCCTTGCCGGGGAGACAGATGCCGCTGCAAGAGCGAGGCAGGCGGTTCCTCTGCAATCCAGAGCAGAGCGAAGGCGAGCAGGCGCTTCCGCTGCCAGGGAACGAGCTTGAAAGGGATCCAGCGGATAAAGAGATATTCAAAGTTCAGCTAATGAGTGAGATGAGTCACTGGCTCAACGAGACAAAGGTTAGGCTGGAAAATAAAAGCCCTCGCTGCAAGGAGCGGGGTTGATGGGGATGCAAAAGGCAGAGGATGAGGCGTAGCTAAAAGCAGCAATGCTGGCAGGGGCAGAGGGGCAAAGCAGTGGCTGTGGCTTGGTTGTGACTCCGGGTTTGCCCCAGATTTGGCCCAGGATGGGTACAGGGAAGCTGGGGCAGTGGCCGTAGATATTCAGGCACACGGCAGCTCCCTCCAGGAGTCAGCAGCCCTTCTGCAGCCCCACCAGCCCCTCTCTGGGGTGAAGCACAGTTACTTGGGGGCCCAAGGAGATGCTGTTTGCAAATGAAGCACAACAGCCCTTCCTTCACTTCCTTCACCATCCAGCGCTGCTGAGAAGGGACAGAGGATGGTCAGACCTCAAAAAACACTAATTAAGCACTGGGAAGCATCAGCCTACTTCCAATGCTCTCATTGTTACCTCCGTGCCCAAAGAAGAGAAATACTGTGGTAAATGTGGGTCCTGCTCCAAACTATCCTGAAAATGAGGGCTGGAAAACAATCACCTTCCTGCTCCTTGAGGATGCTGGCTTGAGGGTACCCAAAATCCCTGTTAGAGCACCCCTGTGTCAATGCTGAGCAAAACAAAGGAAAAGTTCTTCTCTCCCCATGGTCTTTTACAGCCCAGAAACCAAAAAGCTGCAGCTTACAGACAGCACCGAAGGGGTATGTGTGGCATGAGGCAGGTGCAGTGCTGAGGGACTTTACTAGAGATCTCAGGACTTCATTTTTGGATGGGCTTTTATTTCCTTCACTACTGGGCTCCACCCGGGCCAGCTGAGTTGCCACCTGAACTGCTACATGGAAAAAACATTCCCCTCCTCCTGAGAAAGTGAGAAAAAGAGAGATGGGGAAGGATGGAGTGGCTTTCAAGCAATTCAGATAAAAGCAGCAGTGGGCAGAATGCTGACTCTCTCCCACAGCCCCCTTCTCCTTCTCCAGCTGCCTTAATTTCCATGCCTGAAGGATGGATCCCCAGGCAAAGGCAGCATCATTGGCCGGAGATGCTGAGGGAGGACCAAGAGATGTCTGTTTGCTCCTTTCCCAAATCCACCCTTGCAGCTCTAAGCAGGTCCTTTATGGTCTCCAAAATCTTTGTGCTACACTTCAATGGATTTTTCTGGAAGCTGTGAGCTGCGCAGGAGGGAGGACAGAGGCTTAGCAGATCCCAACCTGCTCCAGCTTCTCTCCTCCCAGGGGATCCACAGCACAGCCCAGGCCTTCCTGAACTGGCTGCACCAAACCCCTGGAGTTCAGGAGCTCAGGTACAGAATCCATGAAATGATGTTTCCAGAGTGGGCAGATGCCCTGGGTGCCACACCTGGACCCCGTGTGCCTGCTCTGTATGTGGGTGCTAATGTCACTGTCCCCAAGGGGATGAGGCAACAAGCTGGTTCCTGAAAATGTGAGGCTGTTGGTAGTTTATTCCAAGGTGGAACAGGGGTTATTCCAAAGGAAGCAGGGTGTCATGCAAATATTGACTGCATTTGGAGACTTTTATGGTCCTTAACATGCTTTGGAACCCTTAATTAATCAAGTACTAGTTTTGCACACTCGCACTGGCTCTGCTTTGCCAGGCCACAGTCCCTCTGCCCACCAAGACCTGTGGGGCAGGCTGGAAACAGTGGGATGCACATAAAAATCCCTGGCACTAGGGCTGATAGTTTTAAACTGGAGGAGTGTTGATATGGATTAGTTGTAAGGAAGAAATTTTACAGTGAGAGTGGTGAAATATTGGCACAGGTTGCCCAGAGAGGTCATGGATGTCCCATCCCTGGAAACATCCAAGGTCAGGTTGAATGAGCAGGGACATCTTCAACCAGATCAGAGCTCAGAGCCCCACCCAGCCTGGCCTTGAGTATTTCCAGAGGTGGAATCTGGGCAGCCTGTGCCAGTATTTTACCACCTTCTGATTTCAGAGGTAAATGTTCAGCCTGGGAATGAATGTCTGAGCTGGGCTGCCCCAAATGCACCACCTGCATTGGCAGTGTTAGAAAAGCCAGCTCTAAGAGGTCCACAGCCTCCTGCAGCCCCAGATGCTTGTCACTGCCAGGAGCTGGACCTGCTGCTGTGACCAGAGCTGATGGAAGCACCTCACAAGATGTGAGGAATTGGGTGTGTTGAATAGAGACAAATGGATGGAGTCGTCAGGGAGTTCAAAGAAAATGGTGACAAGTCAAATCGTTTTTAAAAATTATTTCCACTCTAGTGGTTGAAGGCTGCCACAGATTTCTTTGAAAAGCCCTGCTGATGGAGAGTGACTCAAAATTATGCCCTGGTAGTCAGAGCGTTGGCATTATTAAGGCTGCACAAAGAGGGCAGGAAAAGATTTCTATTAAAATAAAACAATCCTGTGACTGATTGATGTTTACAAAATAGAAACGTGGCGAAAAGGCATCAGTGTGGACAAAATAAGGCTCCTTACACCAAAAATCCTCAGAGCACCTCCCCAGCATCACCAGTGCCACAGAGGGGAATCCAGCCCACAGCATGGAGCAGCCATATCCCACAGGCTCAAATCCTGCCCCCACCTCTGCTCCTGTGCCCCTGCGCTGTGATCAAAGACCACCCAACAGCTGTAGACTGCAATGATTTGGTTATTTTGGTGACAGTCCTACCCAGAGCTTAAATAACCCAGAAACTGAGCAATTGCCCAGAGAAGTCGTGGATGCCCCGTCCCTGGAAGTGTTCAAGGTCAGGTTGGACAGGGCTTGGAGCAACCTTGGATAGTGGAAGGTGTCTCTGCCCATGGCAGAGGATTGGAACTAGAGGATCTTTAAGGTCCCTTCCAACCCAAACCATTCTGGGATTCAATGATTCCATGAACATGCACAGGGGGCTCAGAGAAAAGTTTCCTTGCAACAGAAATTTTGCCTGTGCATATTTTCTTGTGCATCTTGAGCTAATCCTTTCCCAGGGTGGTGCTGAGGAGCTTATCAATTTTACAAGAATGAAAACTTACCAAAATACCCTATTTGTTTTCAATTCCATTGGTCTGAAATGCCCGTAATTAAAGTGGAAGTGAAGGATCTTCTGCACAAAAGCGATGCAGCCAAGCCTTCAGCAGCTCATGGTGCTGGAACAGCACCATCCCAGCTGCCCCCTGGGGACACCACGAACGAAAAGCACCTTCTGAAAGCTTTGAATAAAACACCGCTTGTAAGGACGTGAAATACAAATGGGTTTGTGTCTGTACAGCCGGAGTAAAAATGAGACAAGGAGGCAAATGAAAATAAACAGATCGGGTTTGAGAGCTATTTACGCCCAAGGGATGAGGTGAGGGCTGGACTTTGAGAAGCCAGCACCGTGTTTTTGCCGTGGGCTTCAGGGCAGTGAGTGTTTCCACAAACATTTACCCTTTGTATGCGTCTATCACACTTTTTCCCCCTTCAAGCACAACCTGGAGGAGACTGGCCTTTCTGATGATGGATGAGAACCCTACATTTGTGCCAGAGAGGCGTGAACAAGGAGGTGACTCGATGCAGGGAATCCATTCTGCATCATCTCAGGCACCTGGGAGCATTTAATTCACTCAGATGATGCTCCCAGGCCAAACAGACTCATCCCTTTAACATGACATTATCTCGTTACTGCCGTGACTCCCGTTATTAGCTTGGAAACAAGCTTTACGATGGATTGCCAAGGGGATAAATGGGAATACAGGGGTGAAATGAAGAGAGGGAGTGTTTAGGTTAAATGCTGAATTTTCTCCTGGTGGAAATATAGTGAGTTGCCTCAAGCACGTACACTTGGACAAGGCTGAAGATCAGAAAATAAATAGAACAACTCTACACTGGCAGGGATGAGGGCTGGATGACCTGACAGATCTTCCCTCTCTCTATGGTCAGAGCAAAGATTTTGCTTTAATTGGCTTTAAACCATCTATCTAAGTCACTCCCGGTACACTCCCTGAACAACAGCCAAGTTTTTAATATACTCATCCTCATGCAGCTCTGCAGGGGTAGGAGAATACCCAGACCTGTCTTGAACATGGAAAACTGAGGCAAAGAGAGATCAAGAGCCTCAACCACAGCTTGCAGGGTGGGATGGCTTCACCATTGGGTGGGATACAGTGTCCCTTGCCAAGAAATGGCCAAAAGCATGGCACATCCCTTGGGATGCAGAGAATGGCACTGAGTGTGGCCAGCTTGAGAGAGATGCTGGACCACTGTGTAGAGCACCATTTCTTGACTAAGCTGGGACTGTCCTGGCCAGATTTCTATGGAGAATTTTGAGATGTTGTCTGCTGTGTGGGTTCACCCAAAGATGCCACATGGGCAAGAGTGTGAATCTTCCCTTCAACGGCTGCACAATGCTGCTCTCTTCCAAATCCTGAAATGTGCTCCCCTCCATACAATGAACCAACCACACTCCAGCACAGCAGAAAAGTACTGCTGGCAACTTGTATGAAATACCTGGAGCTCCTGTGAGTCACTTGGGAAGCATCTCCCTCTCAGTGATGTATAGTAGGTCTACAACTGCTGCATTTGATGCCAATTTACAGCTTGTGTGACCCCGTACCCTCCTCAGCAAGGCCACCAAGGGCATCGCTCTCCAGCACCTCCAACAAACACCTGCCCAAAGATAAAGACATCCTTCCTCCTTTGCTCAACAGAGCAGCTCTTCACTTGGATGTTCTGCGTGACTTGACCTGCTGCCAGGCTTTGAGCTTTGGTCTTCATCCAGGGGAAGCAGAGACCAAATTCATCAGCTTTTGCCTCAAAGCGTCCAGGCGCAGATTCCAGGTGTTGTGGTGACAAACCAGCAGGAGCCAAGGTTGGCCAAGGTCACTCCATCACCGGCAGCGACTCCGAAGCGATGCGTCAGCTCCTCTCCAGCCAATGGCACAGCACAGGGGGATCCCAGTTTTCCAGGCTCCTGCTCTACTGCGGAGCCACTGCCTCTTGTCCCTCGCGGCCTCTTCCCTCGCAGCGGCATGAAGGCGATTCCTGTGAGATCCCAAGGCGATGGAGTCACGCTGAGCACGGGAGGACTTTACTCCTGCCCTGTCTTTGCAGCTAGTCCAGGACAAGGTTCAGTGTCTAGACATGAGTGACTGGCAGCAAAACAGGATAGTTCTGGGCAGTCTTTGCAAGTCAGCAGTGGCTGGGTTTTGGCAGAGACAGTGGGGACCGAGCCTGGCGCAGGAGCAGGCGGTGACACGGTTGGGCAGCATCCGCTGCAGCCCAAGGGTTGGACCTTTTCCTTTGCGCAGTGAGGAAGGATTGTCCTTCCTCGTCCCAGCAGGGCTGTGCCAGACTCCAGGGAAAGGGACAACACTCATCTTCCCTGACTTTGGGGGTAAACAGGAGCCTTCTGCTGCCATCATCACCCTCTGCTCCCTTCGGTCACCTGCTAACGGAGAGACACAGCTGCACCTGGAGGTTGGTCCGTCATTTTTGATGCCAACCTTAAAATGAAGCAAATCAGCCCCTGCGGCTGTAATTGGCATTTGTAATGTTATGATCTTTGTTTCTTGTAAATTGTAAAGGTGCTTCAGTGAGACACTCCACAGCCCACCCACGAAACCTGACCTTTCACATAAATGGTTCTGTTCGTCCTATAAACATGTCCAGGTCTTTTAACATGTCAAAGCCTGGCATCCATGTAAGGGGTACCACGTGGCTGTTGAGTTCACAGGATAGTACCAAGTTGATCCCTACAACAGCTTTTCATTCCTTGGGGAAGTACCTTCTCTCATTTGTTATGACAATGGTCAGCTCAAAATCTGTGGGTATAGAGCACAAATCAGGAAGTCCATGAGCCAGTCCTGCCCTGGCTCACCAGAGAGCTCTGTGCAAAGCAAATCTCAAGGTCCCATTCTCAGTATTTTGCTCCAAATACTTTCTTATAGATCTTGAATATCCTTCAGGGCTTTGTTTTTTGCCTCTGGCACAGTGGACCCCTGTGCACTGGGGAGTCACCACGAAATGGTTTTGTCAGCAGATGTTCTGCTGCCATCTCTCCATTTGGCCAAGGCATCTTCTGAGCCACACTGATGTTGGTCCTGCATTTCCACATCACATGGGGAAGAAGGAGGTTATGGACCTTGCAGGACTCTCACGGGCCACATCCGACGTGCTGGGAAGCGCACAAAGATGATGGTTTTTATTATCAAGATTTAGAGCTATGGTACCCTCTAATGGCTTTATTCAGGCAATCTATAACACATCAGGTACTCTTTTCATTCAGTTTTCTTTTTCTTAGTTAATACATTTATGAAAGTATGAAATTTATGAAAGTCTCTCCAAACAGACACTCGGCACTAGTGGGATTCCAAGAGGTGCGGAAAGATACAAGGTGTTTGTTTCTGTGCTTATCATGGGTATTTCTGATTTCAGTATTTCCTCATTGTCCTTCATCTCATCACACGGAGATTATAATTTATTGTTAGTTCCGTAATTATTGCTTGTCTCCTGAACTCTTCAGAAACCCTAAGGAAAATAAATGCCATGATTTTCTGGTAACTTCTATGGCTTGTTTGTTTAAAAGATTTTTTGGGGAAGAACAAGGGAAACATGCCTGAGTCTAATCTGGAAATTGGATCTTTCGAAGTGTTCCACTTCCTGCTTGGCGCTCAGCTGAGCTAAGCTGCTCTCTGGAGCAGTTAATTCCACTGAGTGATGGAGACATATGATTTTTAACTTCTAGGTAGCACTCCAGGATGGGTTAGTAAATCACCCAGAGCTTCCCACTAGAAGATGTATTACCTTGCTTTTAACACTGTGAACTCTGGAACAATTGGGCAGAAGTTTTCTGTGCTGAGTGTTTTGCACTAATGCTCAACCATCAGCCAAAACCAGGCAGCCATTTCTAAGAACAGGAGTAGGGAAGATTAAGATCTTTCTCCCTTTTTAGAAAATGTCTGTGGATATGAGCTGTGCAGTAGGATTTTTGGATTCCTGTGAATGCCATCATCTTCAAAAATGGCCATCGGCCAGCGTTCAGATGAGACATCTTCAATGACAGCAACTGAAATCCCAGCGTGCTCAAAGCCCACCAGGTGCCTTCCCTGCACCTGGAGAAAGAGCAGGAGTATCCCTGTTCCATCAGGGCTGCCAGGTCCATCGGCTCTGCGGGGTTCAGCCTCGAGCAGCCAAAGAACAACACTGATTAGTGGCTCATTAACTGAGCACAGCACATCCTGAGCACTAAAGGAGGCAGCAGCTCAGGGGAAAAAATAGCTCAATTAAGGGCCATCAGGGCTCACCCACACAAGGGGGATCATTGCAGGTTGCAGGGATATTTTTAAGCCAGGGTCTTCCCACCTTGGGTTTGCTCATCTTTGCTTGGTGAGGGTGTCCCACCACAAACATGCCTGGAGTCTTTTCTGCTGAGATTTTCATCTAATTTGTGACAAAAAGTACTAAAATTGAGCAGTGATTTCTTCTTTCCCATGCCCCAAAACGACCTTACCTCCCCTGGTAAGGCAGACCCAAGAACAGCCACACTCCTTCACCCACAGGAGCAACTACTTTCCTTACTCCCGGTGGGCGCCGAGGCAGAGCAAATGTTCCAGAAGCACATCCCAAGCGCCTGCCCCGTCCCACCAAATATTTGTCACGGGTCCATCCGTGGTGGCAGGAGTAAGGTGACCCTGCCCTCGCTCCGCAGGGCCCCCTGTGTCACCTTCCCTGCTCCAGTTTTGGGGTGGTCACACGGTGCTTACTCAGAGGGGATGAGGTAACACCCCTGTCAGCAGTGACGCCATCGCCTTCCCCGTAAAGCACCCTTCTTATCGCCTTCTCAGTCATGTTTTCCTGGCAGGCAGCCCAGCCAAGGGATATGGTAATCTCCAAACGCTATCAGACAGGGCGATCAGCTGAGGCTGGGATATCTCCCTGCAGTGTTCGTGGTGATAGCATCCATCCGCATGGAATCAAAGAGTTGTGCAGGCTGGAAAACGTCCTTAACATCATCGAATCACACAATCATCTAGGTTGGAAAAGACCTCTCGGGTAATCAAACCCAACCATGAACCCAGCAGTGCTGTGTTTACCACTAAGCCACGTCCTCAAGCGCAACAGTCTTCTGAACACTTCCAGGAACGGCGATTCCACCACTTCCCTGCTCCAGTGCCGGACAACTGCTTCAGTGAAGACATTTTTCATAATATCCAACCTAAGCCTCTCCTGGTGCAACTTGAGACTGTTCTGTCTCATATTGTTATTTTGTTCCCTGGGAGCAAAGATCCGCCTGGCTGCCCCCTCCTGTCAGGGAGTTATGCAGAGCCAGAAGGTCCCCCCCGAGCCTCCTTTTCTGCAGGCTGAGCCCCTTTCCCCGCTCCCTCAGCTGCTCCTGGTGCTCCAGACCCTTCCCCAGCTGCATTCCCTTCCCTGGACATGCTCCAGCCCCTCAGTGTCTTTCTTGTCATTGGGGCCAGATTTACAAGACAGAGATTCCTGGCTCCCTCACACTCTCTCCCACACCTCCCGTCATTCTCTTCCTGTCTTCCCATGGCTCTCTCCTTGCCCACCAGGCTCTGTCCCTTTCTGGTCTCACCACTGCAAATGGGATCATCCTGGTGCTGTCTCCTGGCCCTTCCAGGGTGATACAGAGGGGTTCTCCACGGGGTTCTTCATCTGGAAAGGAATCCTAGGTACCGAGTGTGGGTTGTCCTAATGCGCAGCCCAGCGTGGATTTTAGAAATCCACTTTTCTTCCCCTCTGGATGGCATTCTTGTTTCTCATGGTGGGTTTCAGCGTTGCTGACTCATGTAATTTTATCATAAATCTTGTGATATTTCATGCCCTCGGTGACGCAAGGGTGGCCGGAGTCACATGGTTCTGTGACAAGGAGCTTTTATGAGGGGCAAAAGTAGTCCAGTGTATTTGTGCTCCTCATGCTATGAGGGAAGCAGGAAAATATGCCCCCTAAAGGTTTGGAAAGCAGGCACAGAAAGGAAAGAAAAACCAAAGCATAGCCTAAATCTGGATGAGCATTTAAAAAAAATCCCATGATTTTTAACCTGCTGCGATTTTTCCTGGTGCTGGTTCACAATTCCTGCTCTCCCGAGAGCAGCTGCTGTGCTGGCTTCCAAGCTGTTCCCTGAAATGTGGAAATCCCCCTTACACAAACAATGGCACTGTTAGTCTTGCTGATTTTCTGGAAGCACAAAAACATGTTTGTTTTCAGCCATGATCCTCTGAGGGAATTTCCTCCCTGATTTGGAATTTAGGATTTTTTTTTTATTATTCCTCTGAAAGCCATTGTTCCAGTTTCCAAGATCTTTAATAAACTACAATCACCGAGATTAAGAGCATTACATGGCTGGCATCAGACACAGAAACAGATCCTGAATTGTGATTGCTTTGGTGGGATCTGGCCGGAATAACTGAGCGAAATGATCCCTTCTCCTGCCCAGGTTGACTGTAGCAGGAATTTGGTGTCTATGGAAGCTCAGGCACCTACTCCAAGTGCTGAACTGTGGAGAAAAGGCAGGGAATACCTGCTGGCAGCATCGAAAAGTGCTGCAGGGGGGTTTGCAGGTTCATGGAAAGGAGGTTCAAGGGCTTTTCCCAATAGTGGCTGAGTCCCAGAGGTTGCTGGTGGCCAGCACATCCTGTGTGCCCTCTCCTAGGGCAACACTGCCTGGCTCTCAGCAGGAATTTGATGGAGGGAGGTGGGCAAAGGACTCAGGTCACCACCTGGATGGGTGACAGGGCGGAACACACTGTCCTCATGAGGAGCATGAGAGTGTCCCTCCCTGAGCTGGTGATGGTTTTGAGGGCATGGAGCCTGTGACTCCTCTGAAATGATCCATCCTGGCCGACATCCTGACATATGGAGGCAAGAGGAAGAGCTGCTCCATGGGAAGAGCTTCTCCATTGGCACCACTGGCAAATGGTCTTGTGGTTCCTGGAGCTTCCTGCTGCTCTTGCTCCAGCTGCTTGCGTGCCCTTGTCTCGAGAAATATCGGCAACACCAAATCCCGCCCAGACCTCACAGAGATGGCCGAGTGCCACCAGTGGAGAACAAACACTGACCCATCCCAGGGAGGCTTTTTGGAGCCAGATGAGCTGCAGCTCTTGGAGCTCCCAGTGCCGCCCTTCCTTCCTTTGTGTTTCACTGACCGTGGCCACCCTGTCCCTGTGCCCCCAGCCTGGGTGGCACCTTGAGCCCTCTGATCCGTGCCACGAACCCGGGCAGTGCCGTGCAGACACCGAGCAATGCCCAGCCGGCTTCGGGAGAGCACTGGGTGCCTCAGCTGAGAGATCTTTGGCAGATCTGAGGGGAGGTCTGATCCTCCCGGGGGCTGCAGAGGTGGGGAGTGCCACGAAGGCTGGCTCCACGCACATCCCTCCCGTGGGAGGAAGAAGCTCCTCTGCTGGGTACACGTAAGATCTTCCCAGCAGGGAAGACAGCAGTTATTCAAGGAGGAAGTCTTTGAAACTGTACTCTGCTGCAAGTACCTCAGACATCCTCAGTGACCCCAGGATGAGTAAGAAAGGACCTTTTTCTTCTGGAATAGGTTGAAGGATATGTGGGATTTCCTAAAATCCTCCTATTTGTGTGGCTGTGTAGCTTTGATTCCAAGCTGCCAGGCACGTTAGCAGCTCAGCACATCCTTTGGAGGACAGAAACTGCTGTTGACCATGGTGGATCTTTCCACCACAGGTACTCAGTGGAGACCCAGGTAATGCCAAAAATTTGCCAACATCCATTATAATCAGGCACCCACAACAGGCTTTACAAAAACATCCAAATCTGCCCTAAAAATTGTTCCAAGGGCAGTCTTCTCCTGTCACATCTGTCCCTGGATGGTGGGACTGCCGCTGGTGCAGGAGGATGAGGAGCCCTCACCCCTTTTCTGACTGTGTGGGCTGACCCTGAGATATTCAGCACTGAACTAGATCCTGTTGGGCTCAGGAGAGCATCTCACAGATGGATGTGCAGCATCAGCTACACCCTGGTGGGCTCAGGAGAGCATCCTGCAGACAGACACGCTGCTTTTCCCACGGTGGCTTCCCTGCAACGCTCCACCAGCATGAGAGCTGCGAGGGAGGCAGGACTTAATTAGAGGAATCTGGAGAAAGGCAGATTTTGTCATGTAAATGATTCCTGTCATAGGACACGTTCTAAATTTGGATTCTGAAGCTGGGGCTGAGCAGAACAATCTCTGCCATAGCGTGGCAGCTGTCAAAGGTAGGGAGAAGCGTTGAATGCCTACAGGAGTGATGGCTGGTGCCTTTTATTTCACTGCGGGGTGCTTTCAACCTCTGAGCACATCAAGTGATTTCATATTGCTGGACAGGAACGATCCTGTGAGACAGCTTCGATCATCCCCACTCCTTTTAACTAAGGTAGCCAAACCCCCAAGTCCATGTGGGCAATAAAAAGAGTTGTTATCGCAGACATGATTTGATCCTGGATTTCCAAACCCCCGGGCCTGTGCTGAGGCTGTCAGCCAATATCACAGCCTGTTTCTGTTTAATATTTTCTTTCTCCGTTGCTCAGCCCCGCACAGCATCACAACGGGAGGCAGTGCTTTCTGCTCGGCTCCACCTGCTAATGGTGCCTCTCACTGTGTTTTTCTTCTGATGCTGCACCACGAGGTACTTATTCCTTTAAAATAACAACTTTTAAATAAACTTAAAAACTCCCTAAAGTAGATATGGTAGCAATGGATAAGGTTCCTGATAAGGATGCATTTTGAGTGTGGATTCTCTTGTGCCTCATGGGGTTGAGGCTCACCTTGCTTGCAGGCAAAGGTCTTACAAGAGCTCATTTCTCTCTGGATTCCCAGGGGAGTTGCAGTCAGCCTGTAATCTTTCTTTTCCTTGCTGCTCCCCTTTGCTTGCTTTCATTAAACTTCCAAAAATGTTCATAGAATCACCGAATGGTTTGGGTTGGAAGGGACCTTAAAGATCATCCAGTTCCAGCCCCCTGCCATGGGCAGAGATACCTCCCACTATTCCTGGTTGCTCAGAGCTCCATCCAGCCTAACCTTGGACACTTCCAGGGATCCAGGGGCAGCCACAGCTTCTCTGGGCAATTTTCACTTCTCCATCTATTAAATCCAGATGAAGACGCCCACCGAGTTCAACAGCTCTGAGAGGTGCTGGAGAGGCAGGTATGGAAGTGTGGCTCCAAATGCACAGTGCTCGAACGCATCAGCCTCGCTTCCCTGGGAACCCAAGCTAACAGGGAACAGTAAAAATTCTCTTTGGAAAATGGCTGGAACAAATCCTGTTGAATGTATAATGTAGATAATGTTCCAGCGTCTGGGAGAAGTGCTAAGAGAACCAGAGCAGAGCGGTAAGTGCATCATTCATAAGCACCAGCTTCTTTAACAAATGCAGCTCCTTATTATGCTCATGAATTATCCATGGAGGAATCACAATTCCTGACGGTGTTCGGCGCTCGCAGTCGCTGGGTTCAACCGTGTGACTCTGCACGGACCAGGCACCGGCGCCACTCTGGAGCTGATTCCATTTGGATGGGATCATTCTGGCTGGCTGGAAAGCATGGCTGCTCCCGGCTGACTGATTATTTCAGCAGCTTCAGCCTCGATGTAAATCTCTCAGCTGTGAATATTCAGTTGTAAATTTGACATACAGTTTCTATAAGCTTGACCTAGACTGGCAAAACTGTTATTGAGCTAAAAGACCCCACCCACTCAAACACAAATCTAGCAATTTTTTTGGAATATGGAAGGAAATAGAGGCAAAACACTATTGGCAGCATTTGCTGAAGGTTCTGAGAGGCAAAATACTATTGGCAGCATTTGCTGAAGATTCTTCATCAGGTTTCAGTTTTGCGACCCAAAAAGCACGTCCGTATCATATTAAATCAAACAGACCATCCTAATAAATCATTTTCAGGAATAAAGCCCCTGAGGAAGAGGTCCAAAAATCAGACTGCTTGCTATGCCATCATGGACAGCAGCGATCCGCCCTCCTCCTGCCCTCTCCATCTGCAGGGAGCGAGAAGCAGCAATTAGCCGGCCTGGTGGTGCGTTCTCTGCTTGGGCTAAATGACACCCTGAGCCCAAAAAGTTCAGGTGTGACCTTGTTTGGTGGCAAACCTGGCCTGGGTTCAGGCAGCCAGTGGTGAATTGAGCTCGAAGGTCAAGCTGACTTCGTAAAGTGGAAAAAGCCAGCAAGCAGCAGCCTGAACTCACGCCCCGAGTGCCCCGAGCCCGGAGCGGTGGCCAAGCCGTGTGCCAGGCTAAGGACACCAGGTCCTGGGCTCTGGCTCATCTCCCACTCAAAGACGTGGTCTTGATTTTGGAGACCTGATCCTGGGCTTGGCTCAGCTCCAGGATGGAGGAAATGGCTCAAGTGACTCTTTGGCAGCAGCGGCAAAAGAGGAAATAATAAGAAATCCTTGAAAATAAAAAGATACCATCCTTAGCAAAGGACAGTGCAAATTCCTCAGAGTTTTTATGGTTTTTTTTCCCCAGGTGAACAACCAAACCCAGAGGTAAGCAGCACATGGCTCATACTCTTCCTGTACGTGGGGACTGTATGTATGGACCAGGACTGGGCTGTGCAAGGAGTACCAACCCAGAGCAAAGGACCCACCTCACCCCAGTGATGGCTTCCACCTCCTGTCTTTGGCACAGGAGACAGCAGATGGACTCGGATTGAAGGACACATAAATGAATACGAGATCTCAGTGACAAAGCCATCTGTCTAGCCAAAGTCACCCACTTTTGTAGTCTGTGAGGCTTGGATCCACCCACTTGTGTTGTGGAGCCAGACTCTGAGCTCAGTAATTCTGCTCATGGTAGAGTGTGGTGTCTCTTTTACGTGGAGATGGATTATGCCCTAAGGGTTTGTACTTCTCTGCATTTACTGCAAACACAGAGCAGGATTTAGTTCTTGTTTTGTCATCTATAGGCAACACATCCCAGGCAGACACTCAACAGTTCAGCTCCTTCGCCATTAGAGATAACTTGTTTTAATGTCTTGGTATTTAGGGCTTAAGTGACGGACAAGCAAAGAGGAACTTCGGGATACTCTCATGACTTGACCCAATGGTCAAATCTCAACAGGATTTGTGCTCAAAAGGATCAGTCCTACCTCTTCTCACTCACTGACACCTGACCACATCTTCTCCTAGACCAGGAAAAATTTAGGAAAAATTTCTTCACCAAATGAGTTGTCAAGCACTGGCACAGGCTGCCCAGGCCAGTGGTGGTGTTGCCATCCCTGAAGGGATTTAAAAGACATGTAGATGTGGCACTTGGGGACATGGTTCAGTGGTGGCCTCACAGTGCTGGGTTAATGGTTGGACTTGATGGTCTTAGAGGTCTTTTCCAACCTCAATGGTTCCGTGATTCTGTGCTCAAAGGGCGCTATAGGAACACAGTTAAATAACGCCTTTGATATTTTGGTGCAATGATCTGTTCCAGCTGGGAGAGAGGTGAAGTTCTCTGCTGTGCCACAAGTTTGCTTTTTTGTTTTGTGTGCTTGGACATGGAGAACTGACTGCTCACCCAGCCATTCATCCCAGTTCAGTGTTTCCTTTGTGATCCTGCACACTGGGAACTGGCAGGAACACCCTGAATGCACTTGGGAGTATGGGGCTGAAGGGAGTAAACACCTCTTGGGGCATTAGAAAGAAGCCAGCCGAGAACTCCCATTGTCCTTGGATTAGGCTGGCTTTGTGCAGGTGTTTGTGTCTGCATTGGCCTCACAAGCCCCCCGTGGACCAAACCCAGAGCCCCTGGTGCAGGGCTGGCTCCCTCCCTTCCTCCCCACCCCTGCTGCTCACAAGGACCTGCCTGACAAAATGAAGCTGCAGTGTCTCCATCTCCATGAATCCCTAATTTCTGCTTAATAAATAGTCCAGTGGGTGATAAAACCAAGCACTTCTGCTGGTTTGTCCCACAGGATGGAGGGGGATTCACGTGCCGAGGGATCTTGGGGCTTGCTAGGATTTTGTTTTCACGTTGTTATTTTGAAATGTCAGGGCCACTTCACATTTTGCTGCTTGACATCAGCAGGAGCCACTCCACCATCCATATGGGACAGGACAGGGAACAGGGAGCTGAGTCCAGCCCTGGCAGAGCCTCAGCCTGGGAGAGATTTGCAGAAGCCAACCCGGAGCCTGTGCAGAGTCTCAGTGCTACAGTCAGGAAAGGCGGCAGCTCTGCTTCCAATGTGTTTCCTTTGCTGTCCTCCCACCCTCGCTCCTACGAGCTCCTCATCATCATTTTTACAGCACAGCTGACAATTCCCTCCCATATTTTCTGTCCCTGAGAACTCTCTGTTCAAAGCACCGGCAAGAACTGCCAGGTATTTAGACCGAGAGCTCACACAAGTTCCCCTTAAGAGCTGTTTCTCCACTATTTACCTGCTTTTTTCTTGTGCAGTCTGCAAAGTGTTCAAGGGGGCAAAGACATATTCACCCTCTGGGCTCCTGGGCTTTTTATGGAAAGAGCATCAAAAGCTCCAGCCTTTCCAAGCTGTGCTGCAGAGCTTCTTGCGGAGTCATCGCTGTCCTCTGGCACCGACCGTCTCGTTAAAATACAGGTTCCCATTATCTCTGACTCGACCAGGAGTCTTACAGGTGCCTTGCTAGTCCTGCACGTGTTTCTCCTGCAAATGCATCACTTTCCTCTGGTCAGGCTGATTTTTCCAACCCTCTCCACAGCAACTCATTGATTCTTTCAAGCAAATTGCAAAGCAAACAAAGAAAGAGAAACAAAACAAACCACAACCCCCAAATACAACACAAAACACAAAGCAAACACCCCAAGCCTCATCAACTTGTGTAGTTTAAAGCCGGAGAATATATTAAAAATTTCCATGATGGAAATTTCCTAGCTCAGCATGGAGATTTCCCAGTATATTAGACTCTTCTGTTTTTCAGGGCTGCAAGCAAAGAATGGAAATTTCCAATTACTGCATCAAAGGCTGCTGCTCTCCTGACAGTCTGCTTAGCAGGGGTCATCTGCTCCTGTAGGACATTAAATAATTTAAGGGAGGGACAGGGAGGATTTGCTCAGCTGCACCATTTCCTGCACGAGGCACGAGCATTTCCTCTGCTGCTTGGTGGAAGGGAAGGATCTCGGTAGCTGACAAGGACCTCAGGGTCAGGATTTTGGGAAATGCTTCTCCCTCATGCTGGCAGACCTGGTACACAGAGGTGGGACCAGGGGAGTCTGGTCACCTTTGCCTTGACTGGAGCTGTCCAGCCCTTAACCTGTTGCACATTTGAATTCCCACCACTGGGATGCACGGGCGGAAAACTTCTCTCTACCAATGGATCATAATTTTTTTTTTTCCCTCTCAGGGCACTGGACTGGGAGGAAGGGAGAGGAGGGAATGTGTCAAATCAAGAGGGGATCACACAAATCCCCCCTTTGCAGCCGTGCCCCACCAGCACAAGCTGCAAATAAAGCTTCACTGGCCACTCCCAGGCAGGGTGTTTAGGGAGGGAGTCAGAAAGGCAGAACCAGCCTCTGCTTCCTTCTCCCACTCCACCATGGGACCAGCAAAGCCCACCAAGCCCTGGCGTGGTGTTTTGCAAAGGGGAGGGGGGCGATGCACTGTGGGGTTTAATCAGTTTGTGCTTGTGGATGGAGTTGGAGCTCCCAGCTGCAGGTCCTGTACAAAAGTGCCAAGTAATGCCATTACACGGGGATTTTCCTTAACAAGCCTCGGTGCTGCAACACGAGAAACGCTCGGGATGATGCCATTAACAGTAACCAGCTCATCTCCTTTGGCAAAAGCAGCGGGGAAGGAGGAAAGGGAAGGAGGGAGGAGAAATGAATACATATGAGTCCTAGGAGAATTGAGATTTGAACTCGGTGTCTGATTTTTCACAGGCCCGTGTCTTATCTGTCTTTGTAAATCTGGCTCCGGGGCATTTAAAGGAGCTCTTTTGTACTAATGCTTCTTCTGAACTCTGGTACTTACAGCGTGTTTTTTGTAGGTCCCAGCTCATTACAGAGGTAATCATGTGAGCCAGTTTATTTAAAAGGGAAACTAGATCTGAATGTTCTCCGAACCCAGAACACCTTTTACGAGCATGAGTCTGCAGTAGTAACTGCCTGTACTTCTGCACCCTCTCACATCCAAGAAATTCAGGACCCTTTATAAAGCAGAGTTGATGTTTTTTCCCTTACGGTGACAGAGAAATGGAGAGAAAAAGGGGCTTGTCTCAATGTTTTTTTATGATTTACTGGTAAAACATGATTAGAAGCTTGGTCTTGTTGGCTCATGTACCTTTTCCACCCTCTCAGTTTTAGAATCCAGTCAGGCTGATCATAGTCAAGCCCAAGAGCAGGTGTTTGTAGCATCTGAGAATCAACGCGGGTCACAGAGTTGAAGAACAAAGCCAAATGAACATTTCTATGAGTTCATCTTCATAACACATTACAGAAAATACAGCTGTTGTAAAGAGGAACATCAGCGTGAGTCAGGTATAAGACAAGCTTCCCGCACCCAGCAGAAAAAAATATCACCAAGTCTTCTCGAAATTAAAGGAGATAATTTCTGACACAAATGGTCTTGCACCAAATGTGAGCCAACTGGTTCAAGCCTCATTACGACAGATAAAATTATATTTATCACTGGGCTGGAAGCTGGTGGCTGTTCACAGCCTCGTGACCATCACCTGCAACAGCCTTGGGTATGAACTCAGAGAGAACAGACCCAAAGAGAGACACAGCAGCTGGTGGCACAGTAGGTTCCCAAAGCTGTGGAGAGAAATGGGATAAAATATTGAGATGGAGCCCTTTGAGTGGAAAATGCAAGGTTGAGAGGAAGAAGTTTTTTTAGGATGTCCAAAAAACTAAAGTATTCAGTGTGGTGCTCATGTTGGGTGATCAGCAAGATGAAAGCAGCAAGAAGAAATAAAAAGCAGAATATGATCAGCAAAAAGCAGGGGAAGAAGGGGATACAGACACTGGATAGAAAGTGTCAGGCAGCGGTTAATTAGGGGAACTGTAACTTCCAGAGGCAACACAGGAATGGTTGGGCTGAAGGGCATGAGGGAGATAAGGAGAAGTACTCAAGGTAAATGAGGAGCAAAGGGAGTGCTTGCAATGGAGGTGTTAAATCTCTGCCAAAAGGGAAGAGGGCTACCGAGCCTCAGTGCCTGATGCAGCCGCCTGCTTTGCCTTTCTAAGCAGCTGATGGAGAGAGACACCTCTCCTGGAGAGTGATTCAGTCGCTCCAGAGATGGGTGGGATGAGCTGCTTTCTAAAACTGCTTCCCTCCATTGACTAGAGAGGGGGAGGCCAGACTTGGCTCACACCGAACACCTGATGTTTTGGCAGCTAAAATTAGGTGAGACGAGTCTCATCTGTTGGTAGAACCAAGGAGGATATTGGATATCTACTACAGACAAATATTTTTAGATTAGTCATTGAGGAAATTTGCATCAAGTGGTCCTCAAGGGCTGCCTCCATAGGCCTCTGCATTGCTTGTGTTAAATTAGTGCAAGCCTTGGCATATGGAGGAGCTCCTGAAGGCCAGGAGAAGGATAATCATAGAATCATCAAATCCTAGAATGGTTTGGGTTGGAAGGGACCTTAAAGACCATCTATTCCAACCCCTCTGCCGTGGACAGGGACACCTTCCACTGGACCAGGTTGCTCCAAGCCCCATCCAGTGCTGATTGATGACAAGGCAAGCAGGAAAGCACAAGTAATTATAGACACGACAACAGTCCCATGCAAAACAGTGGACATACAATTCAATCCATACGGTATCAAATGACAAGAATATAATCAGCATCAATCAAGTCGGTTTTGATAAAAAAATAGCATTTTCAAATGAGTTTGGCTTGTCGTTCTTCAGTGAAATTACAGGTTTGTTTCATAGAGGCAATGATGACAGTACAAAATGCTCAGACCTTTGTCCTTGCACCCCATGCTCCATACTCACTCATTGGGGATATATTTCCATTAAAAAACTGGCACTGAAAATTACCACAAATTATTATTTGCAAAATGGATTATAAAGTGTCTGCCTGGAAGACCTCGAATTCCAGCTTTGGCAGGGAATTAGCACCAAATGCAATTTGGAAGGTGAGGTGTCACAGGGATGAGGAGTGTGGTGGTAAATACAAAGTCACTGCTGCCGATGTGCCTCTTTCTGATCCCCCACGGTGGGATGAATACTCTGACCTGGGCTCCCCAAGCAAACTGTGCTCATTTAAATACTTGCTAATGCCAAATTCTCCACCAAGGGAGAAGGATGGCCGGTCATCCCTGTCTGCTGGAGGATTATACTCTGAAAGATTAACTGTGGGAATAACTCAGGAGACAAGGAACTTAATATGGTCTCCCAGTGTGAGACATTTCAACCAGGTTGAAATGGTTGATGAAAACCTTCTGTAAGAAGCACGTCCTCCTTTCTGTGTGTGGTGGGGAGCTCTGTCCTGCTCATGGTTGTGAGAGGGTATTGGAAAAGGGAAAAAACGATCAGGAGAGAAATATCACATCTAGAGAAGGGGACGGAGCTGAGGAAGCGTCTGGAGCCCCAGGAGCAGCTGAGGGAGCTGAGGGAGCTCAGCCTGGAGAAAAGGAGGCTCAGGGGGACCTTCTGGCTCTGCACAGCTCCCTGACAGGAGGGGGCAGCCAGGTAAGGGTCAGGCTCTGCTCCCAAGGAACCAGCATTAGGATGTGAAGAAACAACCTTGAATTGCACCAGAGGATGTTTTGATTGGATATTAGGGAAAATTTCTTCACTGAAAATACTGTCAAGCACTGGCACAGGCTTCCCAGGGAAGTGGTGGAGTCCCCATCCCTGAAAGTGTTCCGAAGGCGTGTGGATATATCAGCTGGGGACATGCTTTAGTGGGGAATTTGGCAGTGCTGGGTTAATGGTTACATTTGATGATCTTAGAGGGCTTTTCCAGCTGTCATGATTCCATGGTTCTGTGATCAATGCCTTGGGGGCTGCAGGCAAAGCTTTGGAGGGAGCGGTCAGGAAGTTCTGGCCTTTAGCTGCTGATAAGCTGGGCAGAAGTTTGCCCTTCCACAGGATGTGGGACAGCAGGCTCTCACAGGCTCTTTAAACATCAAACAGTCACAGCAAGACACAATGACTCCAAGTGGAAGCCAGACAAGCTCAAAGAAGAGAAGAGCTTCAAGACCACAGCAGGAAACCTGATCTACCACTGGAATGAGTGGTGAAGTGAGTGGTGGCTCCTTCCCTGTGTGATGCTTTTCTGGGCTGCAGCACATGGGCATGTCCAGGGACCCCCATGCTGGGCAAACCAGGGAAATGCATCAGCTCGTCACCTCAGAAAGGCCCAACCAGATGATCTCACACACCACTCGTGACTCTGATTTGAGCTCCCCACGTCTCCCCGGGCTGGGGCACTCGCCAAGCCCATCTCCCCTCGAAGGGGAGCTCTGCGTCAGAAGAAGGAGCCATGCAGAGCCAGCAGTGCCTCCTCTGAGCCAACTGTGCACCACTCACTGCTGGGATTTGCTCCAGCACTTCGGGCTCTCTATCACGTCCCTGCTGCCGGTCACACGGCGGTGACACGGCCCTGACTCACGACGGGATGTGCCGTGTGTGCGTGACTCCATCTGCCTCCCTGACCCACTGCTTGTGTACCTAATGACTGCTTGGTGATTGCAGGGTTTGGATGTTTTCCTCGCACCAGCTCGGATGACTTCAGCCACAATATTTCCCCGAATCCCGACGGCTGCTTTTGCTGCAGACACTTCAGCACCGGCAGCTGTTTGGCAGCATTTTGTGCTGCTGCAGTTGGGATGGAGGATAACGACTACACCAGCAGTGAATTTTGGGGCTTGCAGCCTGTGGCCGGGGTGGTGACACCCCAGTGGTGCTGCTGGCACTGGTGTCGTTGCCAGCCAGATGATTCCCCGTGACTGCTCAGCTCAGCAGGGATGAGCCGTGCCACCCACAGCCTCAGCACAGGCTGGGGAGGGAGGATGTTCTACACAGGGATCTGCCTCAAAAAACACCTTGTCTCCCAGGAGTCTCCCACCACGTGGAGAACCAGACAACTAGAAGATGGTGGCTTCACCAGGTGCATTTTACGCATTGGGATTTGGCCTCCTCACAGCTTGGGAAGGAGACTTGCGAGGAAAAGGCAGGTGCTGCAGTAAATGCAGTGTGAACTAGCAGGTGATGCTCCTCGCCTGTGTGAGGGGGATCTTATGGAGCAGGGGATGGAGATGGCGTGAGGTGCCCTGGCCACGTGGAGGGAACACCCTCCCTTCTGTGACCATTCTGTTGGGTGATAGCAGATCTGTGCACTCATCCCCCTGCACATGCCTCAGTTTCCCTGTTTATAAAACCCAATTCCATAACCTGAGCAATACAATGATCCCCAGCTGCATCCTACATATGAGGTGGGAAAGAAGTACCCTGGCCATGGACCACAGAAGGTCTTGTTCTTCCAAATCTTCTTCTTGGCTGAACCTGCTCATTTTCTTTTAAAATTCTTCCCTGTGAGGATGGTGAGGCCCTGGCACGAGTTCCTCAGAGAAGCGGTGGCTGCCTCGTTCCTGGAAGTGTCCAAGGCCAAGTTGGACAGGGCTTGGAGCACCCTGGGATAGTGGAAGGTGTCCCTGTCTATGGCAGGGGGTTGGAACTGGATGAGCTCTAAGGTGCATTCCAGCCCAAACCATCCTTTGGATACTTGGCCACCCAGGTGGAATTTCTCCTCCTCCTCCACAGTGAAGGTAAGGGGATTTTCCCCCTGCCCCATTCAGACAGGTTGTGTGTTGTCTCATTGGAGGCACCACCCAGCACCGTGGAGGGTGCACCAATTTAATCCCATAATTAACCCCTGTAAACAATGAAAAGATTGCTGAATAATTCAGTCTAACCTGTCACACTCAAAGGACAGTGTTTTATGGACTGCAGCACATTTTCCAGATGGGCCCTACTGCTCTCCTCATTCCACTCTGGACTTCCAGGGACTAATATAATAAATATGATATAATATAGTATGCCTTTGTGCCAGCCAGTTATACTTTAAAAACAGAGTCAGGGATGTGCCACATGAGATGGCAAAAATTACTCCAGTAGCCCAAAAAATGCATTGCCAAGGCTTTTTTCATGGGATGCCCAAGCAATGATGCAATCTGATGCTTCTTACAGCTTTACTATATCATGCAGAGACAGCAGGAGAAGTGTGCAGAAAGTATCCAAAAGTCCTGGGCTGAAATCCCAGAAAATCTGGTGGCAGGATTTCCATCCATTTCAGTAGAGCCAGGACATCTCCCATGAGAATCCCTGCTGGCTCTGCTGGGCTGTGTGTCCATCTCCAACCTTTTTTTGCTGTTACCAGTACAAAGGATACAGGAGCCCATTTTACTCACAGGGCTGTTGGGCAATTTAACTCACCCATTTTTGCATGGTGGGTGAGAATTACCTTTCAGAAAGGTCCAAATGACCCAATTTTTTTCTTTCTTGCCTGAGTTTCTGCCTGTGCTGAAGAGTAGGAGCAGATTCATGCTCCCAGGCTGTGCTGTGCCTTCAGATGTGAAGTTTGTTGACAAAGTTCTGATCCCTCTCCCCATTCTCTCATTACAGGCTTTAAACTGTGGCAAATTAATATCAATAATGGGATCAAAGGTGTGTTTTCCTGGTGTTTCCTCTTTCCTGCCAGGGGCACGGGTGAAGTGCAGCCCAGTGGGATGCCTGGGCTGGAAGCTGGACCAACATTATGCCGTTGTCACATACGGATCCATCTGTCCATCTGTTCACTCCTCTGGACAACTCATGGATTCTGCTGCTCTACATTTTCCGGTCCAAAAGTACAAGCTCCATGTATTTTTTTAGATACTTTCACCATGCAAGTCCCTATTGCTCTATGTTCATCCTGGACCTTGGGTTTATATCCTTAAAAAAAGCAACAAAACCAGACCTCAGACTATGCTGGGGGCAGGGGGGTTTCTCTGGGAAAGCTTCAGGGATCTTCACTGCCAGCAGGCTAAGATGGACTCTGTTGGAAAGAACCATTTCCAGATGGTTTGATTCCCCAGTGAAATTTGTGCTGGTTGAAAATCCCTGAAGTCACAGAATCATAAGGTTGGAAAAGACCTCCAAGATGATCGAGTCCAACCTTTGACTGAAAGGATGAAAGCGTGGTGGGGTGTCCTTCATCTTCTCCATTGGATGACCAAGGGTGAGCCAGTTCCTGGTCAGCGTGTCGTGCCCAGGTCTTCCTGAAAAGGCAGGAGATATTTGTGTTTAAAGACTGAAATTTCTTTTCCTAAGCAAAAGAGAACTCCTGACACAGCATCCCTGTAATCCTGAGACAACGGGAGAGGGCTTGAAGTTCAAAGAGGCAGAAGTGAGGGAGACACTTTTGCCACTGGATGTGTCATGGGGGGGTCAAAGCCAAGAAGAAGGTGACATCACAGGTGCATCACCCTGCAGATACAAGTCATGGGTAGGAGGGGAAACCAAAGGATGAGTCAGAGCCAGCTGCTGGGAAGGAGACAACACTGGTGTGCTTTGTGCTGGGTCTATATCCCCTTTGCTGTCTCAGGCAGAGGATTGCCTTGCTCGGGTTTATAGCTCAGTGTAATCACCCAGTGAGGTCCTGGAATATTCCCTCTGGGAGATGGACTCGAGTACTTGGAGCAGGAGGCTTCCATCCAGCCCTGGTGGCATCTGTCCCAGCCTTACCTCTGGTACCCTGTGTATCCTCCAGGGTCCCACATCCAATCCTCTGAGAGCTTCAACATCCCAGGTTAGAACATGGATGCTTTTCTCCATTCTCACACTGCGAGCCCAGGAGACTCACAAGGGATCTGCACGAACCCAGCCAACCAAAGGGAACCTCAGAGAGCTCGCCAGAACACCCACTGCAGCTTTTTCCTGGAGAACATTTTCAAGGCTTCCTTATTTCCACGAGCCAGGCAAGCCCTGGGCTGGGAGTGCTCAGGTAAGGTGCTGCAGCTCTGCCCATCAGCTTTTTCATGTGGTGATTCAGATCCCTGGTGTGGCTTTATCCCGACCGCTCCGTCCTTGTGCAGCGCGGAGGCAAACGCTGCCAGGAGTTTGAATATTCCTGAGTAGCAGGAAGCCAAGGTTTTGAGTTGTTCAGCACTCAGGAGTGTTAGAGGAGCCCTAAATGGCCGAATTGTTACTTGTGCTGAAAGAAGCAGGCATGGTGTTTCCAATTATTCTTCATTTCAGACAACAGCGAGCTGTTTTGGTTTATTGGAGCAGTAGCTGGGTAGAGGAACAATATTGAGTAAACGGTGCTGAAAAAGGCTCAGTGTGAGGCAACAAATTTTTCTGACATAGACCCAACCTTACTTTGGAATATTGCTGGCAAGTCAATAATAGGTACGGCAGAAATCAATCGGGAATAATGTTGCAAATGAGGCAGGGAGCATAAAAAGTTCTTTCAGCGCCGTAAATAAATCCCTGCTTGTTCAAACAAGTAGAATTTATGACATGATATGGAGTTCCCAAAAGCAGAGATTTGGGCAAACAGGGGAAGACGTTGAGTTTATTAAGCAGACAAGAAATAGGCAGCCTCTTTCTTCTTTTGCTCCCAACAACGTAGAGATGAAATATTAGAAACAAAATGCAAGCAAAGGGTTCTGGAGCTAAAACATCTTACAGAGAGATGCAGCTGGGGGGAGGCAGTCTCCTGCTAGAGATGATGCTCTCTTGGGCATAAAATTATTTTTAGGTTACAAACCTACGTTACGATCCTATAGAATTTAACAGGAAATTATACCTTTCTGTTGAGCTCTTAGCTGATATTAAATCAGTGCAATAGAATTTTAGAGGTTATTAAAAACTCTGTAAAGATTAAATTATTCTCTGTTTAACTCTACAGATTTTTAAAATAACTTCCATAAAACTGAGTTACATTTCTATTGACTCCCACTGCTTTCTTTCCTTACCCAGTTCTACGAGATTTTCTCTCCATAAAGCTATATTACGTAACATTAAAATTGCAGTTGATTTTCATGTGCAAGTGGACTATCTTTCAGCTATTTTAGTATTTATTAAAATGTACAACTTGATAGTACTAAAAAATCAGTAGCACGGCAGAAAGATCGCATTAAATATTCACAGATACATATGGAAAGAAAAGTGATGTTAAAATCCCTTAAAATGTATTGAAATTGTGGGCTTTAAACATTGGAAGGTCTGGTATCATCTGGATGTTGAAAAGACTAAGGGAGAATCAAACTGCAAACAAGAAAGGACATCAGAAAAAATAGGATTTTTTTAATGATTGAGACAGAGTAAAGAAACCTGGAAGGAAACTGGCAATCTTTCAGTCCATCAGAGAGTAAAAGGGGCAATTAGGATGTTGCAGAGAAGAGAAATGATTTCTTTGTGTCTGTTTCCAATCCAGCGGTTGTCAGTGAAATACTTGTTCTGTGCTTGCTCATTGCATGTAATAAATCTGGGAATATTGTCAAAGAATTAGGCTAAACCCGTACTTAAACATTTTGCTGGAATAACTGCGTCAGCAGAAGCCCATGTGCTTTTTATATTATAGCAGCAAAAAGTCAGCATAATGCAAAAGACAGCTTATTCTGCTGGAGGGAGCCTGTTTACCCAAAATTAACGAAAACTGAAGTGTCAACAGAAGATAAGTGTGTGTAATATCCCCACTGAGGCTGCACAGCCCCATGACTTCCAGGATGGATCAGGAAAGACCTGCAGGGCTGAGGAGCTCCTTCCCCGTGGAAGTGTCCAAGGCCAGGTTGGACAGGGCTTGGAGCAACCTGGGATAGTGGAGAGCGACTCTGCCCATGGCAGAGGGTGGAACAAGATGATCTTGAAGGTCTGTTCCAACCCAAACCATTCTGGGATTCTGTGATTGGCTTAAAGAGCAAGGAGCCAGCCTGGGAATCACAGGAAGAGCCAGGCAGGAGAGCCTGGGTAGGGTCCCACGGGTGCTGCCTCAGGGGGCTTCCTCTGGTAGCCCTGGTCCTCTTGCTCCAGGGCTTGTGGTACGGACCTGACGCTCTCCTGGGGTTTTGGGTGTCCTTGGCTCAGAGGACAGGCTGGTGCATGTTGGTCTTTCTTGGATACAGATTTAGGACATGGCTATAGGATCACAGAATCATTAAAGCTGGAAAAGACCTTTAAGATCATCAAGCCCAACTGCCAACCCAGCGCTGCCAAGCCCATCACTAATCCATGTCCACAACTGCCACATCTGCACATCTTTTAAATCCCTTCAGAGATGGTGACTTCACCAGTCCCCTGGACAGTCTGTTCCAACCCTTGACCACCCTTTCCATGAACGAATTTTTCCCAATATCCAATCTAAATCTCCCTTGGCACAGCTCTGGCTGTTCTCTCTCATCCTGTCCCTGTTCCCTGGGAGCAGAGCCCGACCCCACTGGCTGCCCCCTCCTGTCAGGGAGCTGTGCAGAACCAGGAGGTCTCCCCTGAGCCTCCTTTCCTCCAGGCTGAGCCCCCTCAGCTCACTCAGCCCTGACTCCTGGTGCTCCAGACCCTTCCCCAGCTCTGTTGCCCAGCTCTGGACACACAAAGAAGGCCCAGGAACCAGGGAGCTGTTTTCTCAGTATGGGCACTGCTAATGTCCCTTCAAGGCACCAGAGCATCCCAGGCTGAGCCCTGTTCCACACGGTGGATGGAGAGATAGAGGCATCAGTTCAGAACATGCACCTGTAATGTGTATTGCCGGTACTTAGAGGACATTTTTGGATGTTCGCATGCAAACCACATCAACAATCCCCAAGAAAGAGCAGGCAAGTGCCCAGGGCTGTGTCCCAGCCACAGTTTGTACATGCTGGCTGTGCCGCCAAGTGCTCTGCTTTGGGACAATCCCAACTACTGAATATTTCCTAGCACCTCTTCCCGAGGTGTTTATCTAGGGACGTCACATGAGGAGCAGAAAGAGATGCTGGAAAAATAGGATGAACTGAAGAGCAAGAGGTTTTCAGGACTATTTCATGCACTTCCATGTATTTCAGGGAAAATTAGCTACGAAGTATTAAGCCATTAGGAAATACATGTGTTAATTGCATTAAAGGTCTGTGACAAACCAAAGGCCTGGAGCACACCTGGGTAATGGGGTGCTCTACTACGGAAGAGCAGAGGAGTAACAGCCACACTGGCTGTGTTCCCTGGCCCTGAGTCCAGCTGGCAGCACCTGGCCACCAGGATAAACCCTTTTTGCCCTCCAAAACAGGGACCTAATTGTCCAACCGCCCAGCAGAAGAGCTCAGACTCGTGCCCCGACATGATCTGGGAGAGCATTCATTAGCCTTGGCCAAAACTAGACCGGGGACATTTAACAAAATTTAACAACGTGAGCAACGTTTGCCCCTGTGCGCTGATCCCACCGGTGAAGATGTCACTGTTGGATCAGACCAAGCTCCAAGCAGTCCAACAGACGACCTCCTGCGATGCCCCCACACCCACGGGGCTGTTTGCAATAAGCAAGTCTCCACCCAGGAGGAATTTGTGACTGTGGGATCTGTCTCACGTCCTGCAGCATTGCGCAAAAACAGGAAAGCCGTGCAGTCACCGTGGCTAAAAGTAAATTCATGATTAGCTAATATGTTTTGCTCTAATAGTAACACAGTGATGTCTGGTGCTAGCTCAATAGCCAAAAATGACTGGTGATAGTTACACCCTGTGCTTTGCACAGAACAATAAATAAATGATCCAACAAAAATGCCTTGCTCGGCTTGTCCCGTTGCCTTGCTAAGGTGCAGGCAGGAGTGCCAGTCCCAAGCTCCTAGAGCCAGAGTTGTCATGTTTTAGGCTGAGACTTCCAGCATCCTCCATTCATCACTGTCCTTGGTGGTTTTCAAAAATCTCAGCTATGAAGCAACTATCCCAAGTGAACGCGACAGAAATAGTTGTGCTGGTAAAGGCTCAGCTTGTGCCCTGCGTGGTCACTGTCTACAGCCAAAGAGCTGCAGACGTGCAGGGCAGAATTCTCCCAGGCATCAAAGGCCACAGCACACGTTGGGGACAGCTTGTGTCCCCCAGCACTGCTGTTGAGTGGCCTGGTGAGGGTAGAGGGGTGGCCTTGAATTCCTTCAAGGAGCACCACGTCTGTCCACAAAGAACAGTGTGGTGGGATCCCACCTCTCTCCATAAAGTAGAGTTTATAACAGGTTGGGGCTGCCCCATCCCTGGAAATGTTCAAAGCCAGGCTGGACGGGGCTTGGAGCCACCGGGATAGTGGAAGGTGTCCCTGCCCATGGCAGGGATTGGAACTGGGTGATTTTTAAAGTTCCTTTCAATCCAAACCATTCTATAAAGGAGAAGAGCAGCAAGGGTCTGCTAAACCTTTTCTCCTTTGGTTTCCAGCTACAGAGCACTTCCCAAAGCAGCCAGGCAGGATTTAGCTCAGCACGAATGATGTGGCTTTTGGCTACTGCTTTTCACCTGTGGCTCTCAAAGCATTTGGCAAGAGGCTCCCCTCACTTTCCTGTAATTGCAATAATCTCAGCAATGCACGTAACGATTCAGAGGTTTTATCATTACATACCTTTGTGCAAAGGATGTGGCACAAACCCTCCTATCTGCAACTCAAAATAATTTCCCCTCGTTAAGGCTGCAGTCATGAGTTAATTGCAGGAAAGAAAATGCAGAAGACTCCAGACATAATCCCAAGAAATTGTTGCTGTCATTCATCCAGCCGGTCAAAATGTGATGATCAGTATCAGTTACTCAGCAACTGACCTGGCATTGGGTTCCTTTGATTTAAGGTCCCGTAGACTCACTTGAACTTTCAGGCAGAAATAAGTTCTTCTAAGGACAGATAGTCTCCTCTTGGAAACCTAGTACTTCTTGTGAATCCTGGAATTGCTTTGAATTGGAAGGGTGGAGTTTTTTCCACAGGGGAGCTGACTGCTTGTGAACCAGACTTCTGAAGAAAAATTTCATTTGGTGATAATTTAAGATTTAGCTAATGCACAGGACGATCTTTTGGCAACAGTGTGATGCAAGCTTGACGTTTTCAGGTTATAAACCTCAAGCAAATAAAAAAAGAGAGAAGGATGGCTTCGGAAAAGTTCCATTGGGCTGTAAGTCAGAGGCCGTTCCACAACATTTTATCTCTGAAATGTCATGCTGTACTGGCCTCAAAGCAAGAAGAACAGACGGTTCATCTAATACAATTATTTTAGGATCCTTTCATCATAAACAGTGTGCATGCCAAAATGAAAACGTATCATGGGAAAGCATTTCTCATTGAAGCCTGAATCTCCTCCCTTATGTTTATTCTATGTCATGGAGAACACTAGGGGCCAAATACACTCTGGGTTAAAAACACTGGCATCAGTTCTTGCAACACAAATCTGGCAGGGATTCAGGATGTGACAGCTGAAGGAGGCTGCAGCCTCCCTTGTACCAACAAACCAGTTGGTGCCCAGTGCTGGCGAGTGAGGAAGGGGGAGGATGAAGAGAAATCTGGAGCGAGCCGTGGAGCTTTGCTCCCTTCTGGAGCTGCTGGCTGGCACCCTGGATCCCGGCTGTGGTGTCCCAAGAGCCTGCAAGGTGCGGAGCAGGTGGGTAGCAGCAATGTCCTCCTCCTGTCTTGATATAAAGCCCTGCATGGTGGTGAATGCAGCTCCTTGCAACAGCTCTTTGAATGCCATCCTGGGTGGCAAAGCAATCTCTCCTTCATCTTCAAGAACATCCTGAAGTCTTCTTCCTGAGGGAACAAAAAAGCTTTTTTTGCTGTTAGTCGAGTTGGGGGAACTGCAAAATTTTCTCAGCATGTTCCCATTTAGTGGATTTTTTGGGCTGTTTCATTGTTCCCGCACTCTGGGCCGTTGTCTTTCTTCTTGCCAACACGATCCATACACTTAACAACAGTGATGCTGCACTTTGTTGTATTTAAATTCACCTTATTTCCTTGGCTTTCTCCTGCCACAAGTCTGGAACTTCCACGTCATCTTCAAGTTTATCACTGATGATTATTATCATTTCCTCTGGGTCAATCCCAAAGACACTGAGCAACCCAAGGTCCAAAATAAATAAATGGAAGACTTCAATATCTCTAGTCTAATTGAATTTCAAATTGCATTATAAGATCTCTTGCTGAAATAGTTTTTAATCCATTTAGTATCCCAGATTAGGTTTTGTACCGTTTTCCTTTAACTGGGACTGTGTTCAGGAACTGTTCAATAACTTGCAGAAATCTAAGTAATTTATAACAGGCTTATCTTTATTAACCAAACTTACATTCTCATTAAAAAAACATTCATTTGTTTGACATGACAGACTTTCCATAAAACTGCTCAGGCATATCAATCAGGTTAGCATCCTTTAATTCATTACTAATCACAGCCTATATCAGATTTTCTTTGATGCTGTTTGGGATCAGGTTTAAACCAATGAATTTGTAATTACCTGGGATTTTCCTATTATACACTCTTTGGATTCTGCACAGAGTATCCTTACAAATTTATGCAAAACAGAACCAACACACTCGGGCAGCTTTGTAATTTTGTTGGCAGTCAGCTGGAATGAGCAGGACGGCAATAGGACTGCCCCAGACCCACCCATACAGGATTTCAGCATCACAGAGATTTGGAGAGGGAAAGATCTTCAGGGATCTCCAGGCTCCTCTCTCACACCCTTCCATCAGATTTCTGAGAGCTTTCTCAGGGGAGTTTTGCAAGGATGGAGATCCCAAAAGCTCTCTGGACTCCTGTTCCAGCAGTTAACTACTTTAGTTGTATTTTTTTCCCTCCTAATATTTAGTTTTAATATCCTTTTCTACAACTCGGGCTGATTTTCTCTCATCCCATGACTGTGCACCTTCAAGCAAAATCTGGTGTTGTCTTTTCAGTAATCTCCTATGGGTAATGACAGCAGTAAGCCTTTTTATCTTAATAACCTCTACTCTTCTGGGTCCCACCAAGTGTTCTCTGTGGGCCCAGGGCTGCCTCCAGTGTGGAGAAATGTCCAGTTTCACCAGTAGCCCCTCTGATGGGGAACAGACTGCTCAGATACTGAGAGCTGCTTGTTTAATGCTCTCTGCCAAAACAGAAGGGGGCAGATATATTCACCTGGCTTAAATCTTACCTCAGTCCTTGGACCTGCTCAATGGAGAGCACCCACGAGCCTGGAGAGCCTAAGGAAAGCCTTCAGCAAGAGTCATCTGTGTGCAGTTAATGAGAAAGAAGAGGCAGGTGGATGTACGTGGAACTGCAGGTCTCCGTGACCTTGCAGGATTGTGTTCTTCCTTGTTTAGAGATGTAATCATTTTATGAGGAACAGTGACCCAGAGAGCTGGGGACTTAATTTAATACATCTCATATAGGACTGGGTTTGTTGTCTGATTTATTAAAAGATAGCAGCACAATTTTTGGTGGGGAAAAAAAAAAAAGCCATCTGCGTGCTGGACACCAGAAATCTGAAAGGGTAAAGGGATGCTTCAGTGCATGGTACACTCAGACCCCTTAATTTCCTTTTCTAAAAGCCTCCTTGGTCTCACACCGAGCTGGAGAGGGGAGCCTCAGCAGGCAGGTGATCTCTGTAGTGCTTACAGGAGCATCACCCTCATCTACCACCCTAAAAAGAGTTTTAATGAGGACTCCTAGCTCTAAATCCAGGCCCTGGGAAGAAGAGGGAAAGAGATGAGGGGACAGGAAATGTCCTCTTCCATCTTTCTGGATGGAGAAAAAAGGCAGGGCAAGGACTGGCATATTGCAGAGGTGAGAAGGGTTTAAGAGACAAACTCATTATTAATTAGATCTGCAATAATAGAGTAAAATGAATAATGGTTTCCTATCTGGCAAACGAGCCAAGGGTGCTCTGCAAAGAGGCACTGTACAAAAACTGCCTCGCAAGCCCAGCAGGAGGGGGTGGAACTGTGTTTGGAGGGAACAGAAGTGCAAATGATGGAGCAAAGTTCCTGTGGGACAAGGACATCAGAGCTCTCTGGGATTGGGTTGACTAACGGGGAGGAGATTGCTGAGGACAGGAAGGTGGGGGTTAATTATGTTGAAAGAGATAACAAAATGATGGAACATCTTCCTCCAAGGAAAAGAAGGAGGGAGGGAAGCAGAAAAAGGAGGATGGACTTCAAGCTGTACCAAGATGGGAAACAAGACTAGGAAAATTATGTCTGTAAAGGAATAGTGTGACTACGGAGGACTAAAATGAGAAAGACCAGGGCCAAGATGAGTTTCAATTAGGAAGGGATATAGAGGGCGATAAAAGGATGCTCTGCAAAGGTATTGAAATAAGAGGAAAGCAATGGAAATTATACATAACTGAATTAATGAAAAATGAGAGAACAGAAATAACAGAGAAAAGACTGGACCATTCATTAGTTTTTATGCTTTAGCCATGGAGGGAAATAAAATATTTTAAAAAAAGATTATGAACCGGTATTTATCAGGACCACTTTTACTGCAGAGGGTCAGACAATCCAAACCAGCAAATAAACACAGCTAAAATCATTCAGAGAAGTTAGACAAATTCAAGTCAGCAGGACTGGATGAAGTTCCCCCTAGAGCACTTCAGGCACTGGCCAGAGCAATCTGACTCATTAGCAATTATCCGGGAGAGCTCATGGAGAAGGGAGGAGATCCCAGAGGAGGGGAGAAGGGCAAACACTGTGCCGGTCTTTAAAGAAGGGGAAGCAGGACTTGGGGAATTACACAGCAGCCAGTTCAGCATGTAATGCAAAAACTGTGACACAATAAACTGTGCAACGATCTCTTTGTGAGCATTTGACTGACAATAGAAAAACATACAGTCAGTCAGACTGGATTTGTCATAGAGGAGTGATGTTAAAACCATCCCGTTTCCGTCTTTGAAGCCAACAAACTGTGCTGTAGAATAAGGAAGAGGGACTATATGTCATGTATTTTGAAATAAGAAGGGTTTTTAACACTATTTCACATGACATTTCCATAAGCTGACCAGGAGCTATGATCTCTGTGAAATCATCTTAAGACATACTTGACAGAAAAGAAATGTATTCACACAAGAATTACTAATTCCTTTCCTTGGGATTTAGAGGGTTTTCCAAAAGAGCTCTCTCAGGGTTTGCTCCTGGACCTGATTCTAATATTTTCATTAGTTATTTGGATGACAAAATAAAGACTATATAAATACTCCAGAGGATGTGTTCCAAAATGTGGCTGGGAAATCAGAGTAACAGTATAAAATCAACCAGATTTGGTTCAGTAAGGTCATAAGCAACAAAATATGTCAATGAAAAGTGGCAAAACAGTGGTTGAGCAGGCGTTCAACGGAAAAAAAGCTGTGAAAGAAGCACTAGAGAGGATACAACTGTTGCAAAAAAAGGCAAATATTATTCTGGGGTGTATAAACAATAGTGAAACAGAAGCAATGATTCCACTGTAACGAGGGCTCAGCTGAAATACCAGGTGTGGGTTTGGATGCTGTTCTAGGAGAAGGTAGAAGAATGTCATAGACAAATCGTACAGAGGCTAGAGGAAAGCAACAAGAATTATGAGTGGCTCAAAAAATTTGGAGGATTTTCTTTGCTTTTTCCAGAAAGGAAAAAAAATATGTGAGAAGATGAAAACTGCCTTCTAAGGCAGAGGAGACTCATAAAAAGGATATTGACAATTGTTCTGGGTCCCACAGAAATAAATTGGCAAAGACTGTTGTTACTGGATAGCTGGGAAAGAAGAAAACCCCACAAATTAAACCCAAAATCTTTCTAATTCAAAGCAAATTTCTTTGAATTAAAATTTCTAAATCAATTTGTAAATATTCCTCTCTGGAAGTTGATTAGCTTCTCTCAGGGATGTTTGGATCCCGCTCAGGGCACCAAGGAGGATTTGTGGTCTTTCTCCATCTCCCCCGTTCCATGACTGTCTCCTCAAGGTGTGCCAATGCTTCCACCTTCCCCGTGCCTGCCCAGAATGTGAAATATCGATGCAAACCCTGTGTCTGCACTTTAGCAGAGCTTCAAACGCTCCGTTGGTGTTAATTAATTATCCAACAACAGCAGGAAGCCAGTGATACCAAACGTAGCACAGAGCTTCCCCGACCAATAACAAAAGCAATCCTTCCTCCTGTGCATTGCAGAGCTCCACCAATTCTCTTCCCCAATGCACCACAAGCAGAACGAAGAGCCTCCTCTTCTGCAGACCTCCCACAGACAGCGTGTGGCTGCTGGGGATGAATGTGGTGCAGAGGTCCTCGCTCCCGAGGGCTCCAAAAATTAGGGAGCGTGCTGGAGGGCAAAGCAGCCGTGCAAAAACACACATTGCATGCCAGGGAAACAATGTGTTCCTCACTTTTCCCTAACAAGGAACATCTAATTTGTGAATAAAGGAATAATACACGGATAAAGTTTGCCAGAAGTGTTGTTCAAGAGGAGCAGGTGGTGAGGAAAAAGGAGGAGGACGTTTGCAGGCTATATTCCTATCTGGAAGAAATATACTTTCTCTGAACTCTAGGAAGATTATGAAACAATCTGCTGGATGTCTCTGGGTAGCGATAAAGGAAAAGAGAAATCAAACAAAACCAGGAGCAGTCTCATGGTGGAGTCCATTGTACTTCAACTAATGAAAAAAAGGAGATAGAGGAGCACGTTTTTTGAAAAAGAAAGCGATTATGTAATGAACAAGTGCTGGTGGACCTGAAGGAAAATGATACGTCAAGGATATTGTGAATTTTAAAGTGAGAAAAAAGAAGGGGGAAAAAAAAGGAAAAGAGGCTAAAAAGTTAAGAGGAGGAATTTCAGATTTTGACTGCTGTTCAGCACAGCCCTCAGGGACTTCAGGAATTTTCTGGTACTCTGAACATGTTGCTTTCTTCCTTGTTAGACTGACACCAAGTTCTGAATGATCAGACAGCAGGGATGGGTTTTTGTGGGCACCTTTTTTCTTGTAAAGCACTTCGCCTCTTCCATAAAAGTAGCATGACTGAAGACTAAACGTCTCAGTGTAGATGTGCAGCATGGATTTGAGGAGGGAACGATACCCATCCATATTTTAGAGAGGGCAACTGAGCACCAGTCAGTTCAGCTGGTCAGGCAGCATGGACAGACCCCGGTGCCTATGAATTTTCTGCCATATTTTACCCTGAATATTTAACAAAGGCATGGTACCAAAGGTTTCCAACTTAAAAATCATTTTATGGATCTCGTGCGATGCTCATGGCATCCCCGTCCAGCAACTAAGTAATTCCTGTTCCCAGGAAGATGATACAGAGGCAAAGAGTTCAATAATGCATATTTGACAAATTTTGATACTCCTTAAAGGTGAGGAGACCCCTTAGTTCACCGGAGAGATGAGGTGTGAAATCAGTGTTCATACGGTCTCTGCACCTCTCCGCTTGGTTGCTGGGGTGGCTGCAGCTACTGCGCTTCTCATGTTGCTGAAGAGGTGGATGAGGAAATGATCAGAGAGGGTAGGATGTGGTTAAAGCCTCAGTTTGCTAACTGGGGCTAATGTGAGGGAAGCATATTATGTCTCACATCCATTAAGGCCTCCAGCAATCACCTCCCATGAAGGCGAAGGAGCGGCAGAGAAGGAATTGTGACTTCCTGAGTCCCAGTAGCTCCTGGAGCTGTTCCTGTTAATATTCAATTATGTGCTGCCCTGGACTTAGAGCAGCTTAGAGCCGAACTACGTCTCACTCCAGCCCTGAGGCTCAGCTGCAGCAAGCACAGCTGCAGGAGGCTGAGCCACGGAGAGAAACAGCCCCAAAACAGGGTTATCACACCTCCAGCCGCCTGTGCGGAACCAGCGCGTAGGAGGAACGGCTCTGTCCAACCGTGCCCTCTCCTTCTCCCCTCTCCAGGCTGTGAGACTTTGGGGAGCTGGTTATTCTGTGAGCTGTGGCCAGGGTCATCAGGCTTTTTCCCCGGTTTTGTATCGTGGATGTGCCAGTCGAACACAGAACGCTCTGCGTGCGTTTCCTCTGCATCTCGCACCACGCAGCTTCTGCTGTGGCTTTTCCTTCATCTCAACCTCCCACCCCAAAGTGTGTCCCATCCTCGTTGACCCACCCACCCTCTGATAAGCCCCTTCCACTTCCAGATCATGGTATTAACTTGACATTTGCAAAAGGTCATCGTGTTTGCTTTGCCTGAGTGTTATATTGCTCACTCTTTTGTTGTTCTGCTTTGTCAGCCCTTCAAGGCAGAGGTTATCTCCTTGGGTGTGACTACACAGTGGCCAGGAGAACGAGGAGCCTGGTCTCAGTTGGTGTCTAACAGCTAAACCCAGAAATAATAACTTGCTCATCAATGGAGAGGCTGGCTCCAATTTTATAGATTATTCATCAGAGGATAACAAATCTTAATTTATATGCAAAAACCTTCCTTCCAGAACAGGTCCATAAGCAGGATCGCAACATCTTAATTTCAAAGACTATGAGCATCAGATCCCTGCTGTATTCCAGGAGTCCGTTCGGACCATGTGGTATTGCTGGAGCATATGCCATTTGCTGCGAGAACAAATGTGGGACATAAGGGAGGTGACACACAATACATATTTTGTGCATCCAGTTTATGCAGACGAAGTCCTGGCTTTTTTTAGCCTGGGGTTTGTCACGCTGGAGCTGTTTGTTGCATTAAGCCAATTGCAATGGAGATGAGCGCGTACGGTACGCGCAGCATCGGGGTGTCTCCCCTCCGGTGGCTGCTCCCAGCGAGGTGCAGCTGGTAGAGAAAGGACACATAAATGAATCCTTTGCTCTCAGGTAAGAATGGATCTGATCCTGTCTGCAGTCCTGACCTGACCAGCATTCCCTGAGGTGGAGATGCGGGGCTGGAGCTCTAGGTAGAGCCAAGGCAGACACCCAGCACTATCCATGAGGAGACACCCCAGGCTTGGCTCTTCTCAAACACAGACCAATTCTGAGCCTCAGCCACAGCGAGGCTGTGCCAGAAAGGAGGGCGGGAGAGTGGGGCTCTCAGGTGCAGCAGCCTGGAGCCTGTGGTTGAGGCTGCTCTTCACCTGATGTTGGCATTGCAGAGGAAACGCATCCACGTCTGGAAGAGGTGCGGGTGGGGGACCTTGGCCTTTCGCTTTAGTGCCAAAAGCAACACGACACCCGACTGACAGCTGTGCTGGCTCTAGGAACAGCCGACCTGCTCCTCTGCCATGGTTTGTTTGGGACTGGCACAAAAGCTAAATCATTCCCACAAACAATGTACAGCCATTCCCAGTATTAACTTTTCCATGCTTATAGTGATATTCCTTAAATTCCTCTACTATTTTGCCTTGAAAACAGCTCATTCCCTGAGTTAGCCCAGTTCCTCTGCTTCTCCATGATATCATCCCTTGCCAGCCAGAGAAAACTGTACTAGGCAGGACAGGGCAGCGCTGTGGCTCAGAGTCACTACACAGAGATTAATTCCTGGTACGGGTGGGTTGGTGGCTGGAAGGTGGATGCCAGCCCAGAGGGGTTAGGGCTGAGTTCTGCTTCAGTTCCTGATCCGAGTCTCTCCCTCCTGCCCGTGTGCACCTCGCAGGAATATAACTGAGTTTGAAGCATCTGCTTCCTCCCAAATTCATTTGAAATTCATTAATGGGTTCAGAAGCTTTTGGGAGAGGGGGATGGACACATACCTGAACAGAAAAGCAGTGCAGCAGAACCTTTATTTCCTTAGGGAGGCAGCCTAAAGAAATATTAGCATTTATTCTCATCTGTTGCTGAGCTTACGACCCACACAAATAACAGGGAATAGCGAGCGAGCAGCCGGCTGCAGAATGGGAACAGGGAAAATGACTCAGCAAGCTTGGCACCAATCTGGAGAAAATGCAGGTACATTATAACCTTGCCTGAGCATCAATCTCATCCATGATGTGACGTAGAAACAGCAGCCAGCATAGATATTTGGATTTGACGGAAACATTCCTTCTGATAAATGATTTAGCTCTGCACTTGCAAGTAGTTATACCCAGGAGCAGAGCAGGTGAGAAGCTGCCTTCATATATGCCAGCAAAGGAGAGAAAAAGTTCAATGAAAACCTCTCACTGCTTTATAAATATGCTTTTTTTCTTCCATTATCAGTTGACAAATAGCTGCTGAATTATAGTTTCATGCTTTGTTCATGTCATTTTCCCCAAGAACAGTATTTCCTGCTACATCACCTTAGAAACTCGATCAACAAACACTCTGCTCTACACGTAAACAAAGCTTTATTTTACCCTATTTTTGACAGCAGCCAGCACTTTAGAAACCAGAACATTTTGGGTTCTCTGGGCTATTTGCCTCAATTTCACAATTTGATTTTGGTTTTGAGGGCCTGTCAGCATTGTTTATACCCAGATCTGTTGGAGTAGTGACGTTTTTGTGTGAGTGGCAAGGAAAACATATTGCTGCAAATTGCTCTCTAGAATCAGACTTTCTACTCTCGAGAGTCTAAATGAAACTGCACTTTCTCACACATGGGAACTAAAGAGTGAAATGAATTTGAAAGAGAAGTGAAACAAGAAAACTCAGTGTCAACAACAAATTGAATCAAAAAGAAGCAAAGAGAACTTTGACAATTAAGCAGGACCATCTCCAAAACGCAAGCTCCACTAAAATCTAGGAGTGTTATCACCAACAGAGCACCTGAAGAACTCTGCAGGGCCGTTTAGCCATTTCCTCATGCAATAACATCAGATCTTGTCCTGACCTCATGACAAGGTCTTTTTTTAACGGTGGAAAAACAAGATCAGAGCCCTACAAAGTTTTCTTACTTGGTTTCACTACATGAGCATTTTCCAGGTAGCTGCTGTGAAAAAAAAAAAAATTAATCCAACAGCAAACAGGGGATTTTATTTGGCAGTTTTTAAAAACCTGCACAGGAGCCCCAGCTACTGAGCCTCCTGTGATCTGCCACCACACGAAGACAGAGTCCATCAGTTAGGGATTAATTTTAAGGCTGATATTAAAGCCTATCACATGATAAAGGATTTTCCTGTGTGTGGACTTCAATGGGATGCTTTAAATCCTGTGTGTGCGCGCGGATACGCACGTGTATGTGCACGCCGGTGTTTATTCACGGGCAGACACAGCCTCAGGCTTCTTCAGGCCTTTCCAAGGAACATAAATTTGGGAGGGGGGACAGAGAGAGAGAGAGAAGAGTCATCTTTAAACCTCACATTTTTGAAAGTAAGTTTTTGAAGGAGACAGGCTGAGGTGGAGGGAGCCAAGATCATAAAGATTTTATAACTAACAACGTTTTTTAAGAGGAGACAGAATCTCTGCTCTTCTTTAGTGCAAGATCTTGCAATAATTTAAAGCAAATTTGGGAAAAAGCTCCCTTTTGACAGAAACGCTTCATTTTCCTTTTCTGCTGGGCTGTAACCTAAAGCATCTTGGCTCGAGAAAATGAAATAAAGCTGAGCGATGATGCGCTGTCACTGCTGCTGCTGCCACTCTGCCTCCTGCAAATCTCCCAAAATCATGCACAGCTCTCCAGGTCAGAGCCCAGGAAGGCAGCGGCACCTTCTCCTTCCAGGCTCAATCCTGCACCAGACAAACTTACCCAGGGCTCTGTAAAACACGGCCGGGGTTTGCAGCGAGCGGCTCTGCCCGAGGTGCCGCTTCCAAGGGTTGGCGTGGAGAGGAAACTCTTCCCATGACACAGCAGAACAGGAACAGCAGCAGCAGCAGCAGAGTAAAACAGATCGGTTCTGGCAGTACTCCTAAAAGACTACTTTAAATCCCAGCTCCAGCCTCTTCCTCCTTTAAGGATGATCTGAAGAAGGGAATATGGAATAAAAAGAGGCTTACTGAGGCAGGGAAATGAGGCCCGGAGATACAGGAAGCAAGGCAAATTGTAGTTAGGCTCCACAGCAGTGGGACAGCCTGGATAAATGGCAGAAAGGAGCCCAGAGAGGAAACTCTCCCAAAATTGGTTAGGAAGGAGAGATAAACATAAACAGTGTGTAGGGTGGATGGAGGGAAGACTCAGAAGAAGTAAGGAAAGGAGGATGAACCGCTCCTCGCTCTGTTAACTCTTTTCAGCTAAAATCATTAGTTATTCTTACAAAACTGAAAAAAAAAAAAAAATAGAGTTATCTGAAACACTGGTCTGTTAGATATACAGCTCATTGCATGGGCACCTGGAAATGAGTGGGGCAGAGAACAGGTATTTCAAGCCCAAAGCACAAATGGGAGAGCGGAGGGAGCTGATCACCGTCGCTGCAGGATTGGGCCTGTGCCAGGCGGCCGGGCTGATCCAGTCCCCTCCTGTGGCTGACAGGCATCGGCACCAACCTGGTAGTCAGAAAAAAAGTCGTTTATATGACTCCCTTCAAGAAAACGTGGTGGGACACCGAAGAAATTAAATCTCCAACTTAGAATTTACTGCATCTGTGGGTCATGATTTTTTAATCTGCTGAGGGGCTGCTGGAAGCTGTAAAGAAGGAGTGAATGCGAGACTGCTTTTCCTCCTTCAGTTTTAAACAACAAATCTATCCCCCCCTCTCAATCTAGTCCCTAAAGCCTTGCACTTGACCACGAACACTGACATGATGCCACGAGTTTGGGAGCAGAATTTGGGGGCCTCCCGCAGGAACCTTCCAGCGGGAAAACCCCAAGAGCCCCCTGTGCGTTGTCAGCCCGGCGGTGGGACGGTGGAGCCGGTGGGCTTCAGCTCCCTGATCCCAGATCCTGGGGGCTGGTGGAGAGCAGGGAATAAAACCCACTTCAGCACCGCAGGCGGAACAGCAGCCGGAGGAGCGCGGCGCTGCCGCCGGCCGGCCCCTCACCCCCGGCGGCTGCGGCCGGCCGGCGGGATGCGCGGGGAACCGGGGGCTGCCCGAGCCACGGGGAATTGTCGGCATCTTCCCTTTTCCCTTCTGCGAGGGCTGGCTGCTTGCTGGTAGTGTTGCAGCGGCCAGCGCACATCCCTAGCAGCGGCTCCTTCCAGCAGCTCGGCACAGAGCCGGCTGTCGAGAGCCGACGGTGCGACGGGTCGGGACGGTGAAATTGCTTCGCTACCGACCGGCGGAGTTAAACGCGGCGGTCGCGACCACCGCATCGACCCCGCTCGGGCAGCAGCTCTCACATCTGCTCCTCCTCAGTCCGACACAAACACGGGGTTTTTTTCGCCTTTTTTCTTTTATTTCTTTTTCTTTTGGTTGTTTTGGATTTTTTTTTTGTTTTGTTTTTCTGCCGCTTCCAGCAGCCGAGACCCACCGTGGCCGCAGACGAGCACCGGATCCCGCAGCCTCCAGGAGCGGGGTCCATCCTCTCGCACGGTGCCTGCCCGGCCGCTTATTCCCCGGTTATTCCTTTCTGCGAAAAGAGAATGGGAAAAAGAAAAAAGAAAAAGCAAAACCCAAACACCAAACCAACCCTAATAAATAATAATAGAAGAAGCAAGCGCAGCAACTTGCTTTAAGCAGAGGGCGGTAGGACCAGAGAGCGCAGCCCCCCGGGGAGGGAAGAGAGGCAGCGGAGGGAGAGCAGGCGGGCACCGGCGGGGCTCGCAGCCCCCCGGGGGTACCGGCAGGTCCGGCGGCGGCGGACGTGAAAGTCCCCTTTAAGTTTCCATAGAGAGGCCTCCGGGTGTCACATGATGGACATGATATAACGAAACAACATCGTGGGGAGGGACGGAGGGAAGCAGTGGGGGAGCCCAGGGAGGCGGCGGGGAGGCGGCGGCGCCCCCCGACCCGCCCGCCCCGGCTGCACCTGTCTCGGCGCGCCGGGAGCGCGGTGTCCGCCCCGCTGATGGGGCTGCGGGCGGCACCTTCCCCCGGGGAGGAGGAGAAGGAGGAGGAGGAGGAGGAGGAGAAGGAGGGGCGCCGGTTGCGGAGGTAAGTTACCGGCGGGACCGGGGCGGGGGGCGCGGGGCGCGGGCGCGGTGTGTGCGCGGAGGGGATGCGGGGTGTGCGTGTGCGGGGTGTCCGCGGTGTCCCCGCGGAGCGCCGGGCGTGTGCGCGCCCTCCCGCCCTCCATGTCCGCATTCCAGCTCATGTTGCGCAGATAAAATTCAAACTTGAGGTAAACACAAGCGGCGGGGGGGGGCGGACGGGGAACTGGGGGGGAGGGAGGCTCGCTCCATCCCGGCTCCATCCCGGTTCCATCCCGGCTCCTGCCGCCCCCTCCCCGGCGCTCCCCCCGCTCCGCACCCACGGAGCCCCCGCGCACCTGGGGGAGCGCCGGCACCGCGCTGCTTTCCCTGGGGAGGGAGAATCGAGCGTTCCTTTCCCCACACCCCCGGTAGGACACGGCGGGTCGGGGGCAGGTCGGGGGACGCGGCGCGGCAGGTGCGCGGGGCGCTGTCGCGACATGGCGGGGGGGGATAATGTGTGCTTGTATGTCGCGACATGGGGGAAGCAGCCAAGTGACAGCGCGGAGTGGTGGGGGGGTGGAAGGGACGGAGCTGCGCCACGTTGTTTTCCTCGGTGCTGCGTGGGTATCCCGAATAGAGCGGGAATAACAGCGGTGCCCCCCCCTCAATTCCGCTTTTCTCCATACGCATTTACAAGTGCGTATGGAGAAAACAAGATGCGGAGCGGGGCGGGCCGGGGGGGGAGGCGGGGAGGGCCGCACTGCCGTTCGCAGCCCCGGTCCGTGACACAGGCGGTGCCGCCACGGGGATATTTAAGCGCTTCCCCGCGGGGTGATGATGGAGGCGGCTCAGGGCGCCCCACAGGTGGGTGCGTGCGTGCGGGGATAGGGGCCGAAGCGCTGGTGGTGTGGGGAGCGCCGGAGCGGTCCCGCACTCCGCGGACTCGCGGTGGGAGGCGCTGCCGGGGCTGCGAGTGAAGTGGGGTGCGGGGACAGGACCTGGCAGCCACGGGTTGCTGAGTGGCGCAGCTCCGGGTGCCGCGGGCGGCGCGGGGGTGACGGCGGCGCCGGTGCCGCCATGGCGGGTGTGAGGGAGCGGCGCCCTCAGGGGGGTCCCGGCGGCCCCGCCGAGGGCGGGAAAAGCGCGCGCGGCCCCCGCCTGGCGCCTCCTCAGCACTGCACCAAGGCGGCGGGGCGGGGGGGGGGAAGCAAGGAGGGGAGGTGGCGGCCACGCCCACCGCGCCCCCCCGTCGGCCAATCGCCGGAGGCGGCGCGGCGGGGACACGCCCCCCACGGCGCGCGCCGCGCCCTCCTGACCAATCGCAGCGCAGCTCGGCCCCCCCTCCATCGCCCCCCTTCGCCCACCCGCCTGTTTGTTACGGTCGGGGCCACGTGCCGGCGCCTCGGGCCGGTCACGTGGCCCCCGGGGCCGGGGGGGTCCGACGGGGACCATGGGGGTCCGACGGGGACCGTGGGGGTCTGACGGGGACCATGGGGGTCTGATGGGGACCGTGGGGGCTGGGGCTTTCCTGTCCTTGGGGGAGTCTGATGAGGACCGGGGGGTCTGGAGCTTTCCTGTCCTTGGGGGCGCCTGATGAGGCCCGGGGGGTCTGGAGCTTTCCTGTCCTTGGGGGCGCCTGATGAGGCCCGGGGGGTCTGGAGCTTTCCTGTCCTTGGGGGCGCCTGATGAGGCCCGGGGGGTCTGGAGCTTTCCTGTCCTTGGGGGCGCCTGATGAGGCCCGGGGGGTCTGGAGCTTTCCTGTCCTTGGGGGCGCCTGATGAGGCCCGGGGGGTCTGGAGCTTTCCTGTCCTTGGGGGCGCCTGATGAGGCCCGGGGGGTCTGGAGCTTTCCTGTCCTTGGGGGCGCCTGATGAGGCCCGGGGGGTCTGGAGCTTTCCTGTCCTTGGGGGCGCCTGATGAGGCCCGGGGGGTCTGGAGCTTTCCTGTCCTTGGGGGCGCCTGATGAGGCCCGGGGGGTCTGGAGCTTTCCTGTCCTTGGGGGGTCTGATGAGGACCGTGGGATCTGAAGCTTTCCTGTCCTTGTGGGGTCTGATACGGACTGTGAGATCTGGAGCTTTCCTGTCCTTGGGGGTCTCATGGGGACCATGGGGACGTGGAGCTCTCCTGTCTCGAAGGGGTCTGATGGGGACCTGGAGACGTCCTGCCTGTGGGATCTGCTAGGGTGACACTGGAGTGTGACCGTGAACAGGAGGGTCTGGAGCTGTGCTGTCTATGGGGTCTGGTGGGCAACAGAGCCTGGAAATATCCTGCCTGTGGGGTCTGGTGGGGAAGAGAACTGGCTGCCAGCTTGGGAGGAGCCTAAAGGCCCCCTGCCCAAATGAGTCTGACTGGGCCTGGCTCTGGCTACCAGCCCCGGGAGCTCGAATCCCCCCTGTCAGGGAATGTGGCCACAACCCTCTTGCCATTGCCCCCAGGCTCTTGCTCACCATGAGCGTCCATTCGGCCCTGGCCCCATTAAACCTTCTCTGAAGGGCCTGTCCCTGGCTGTTGTTCCTGTCATGGCCGAGCCGTGACAGCCTGTCCGTGGCTGGCTCTGGCCTCCGGAGAGGGAGGTGTTTCTCTCCCGAAGAGAGCTGTTTATGCCCAGTGATTTTTTTTTTTTTTGCTATTTTTTTTTTTTATTTCTTTCCCCTCCCTCTGTGCGCTCCTGCGTAAGCCACAGCAGCAGCTCGGTGTCTGCCCAGCCCGGCAGTTTTACGGCAGGGCTCTTATGTAGGTGAAGCTGGGGAACGCTGCAGGGATCGTGTGGAGCTCTCAGTCTCCTGAGCCTGGAGCTTTGAGCCTATTTATAGGTGCGTTGGGCAGCGTTCCGTGTGAAGGACTCGTGCCACGTCCGAATCCGTGGCTAAGCGAGGCGTCTTAAACGATGGCGTTTTGTTTTCGGTCGTTGTTCCTGGTTATAGGGTTTTATGAAACGCTCTGGAGCACGGGTTGTTAATAGGTTATATGGAGAAAGGCGAGTCAGTTTGGAGTTAAGGAACGTGATGCCATTTTAATGCAAGTTCTCGGGTGGCAGAGCAAACAGTAAGAGGATACTCGGTTCTAGATCAGCAGCTTTCGGCTTTGCAGGCGGTGGACAACTCAGGCAGGGTCAGTGGAAAGCCACAGAGGAAAGGACATCGTGTTTTCTGTAGGCTTATGCTCATTATCCTGTTTTCTGCACTGCTAAAGATTTTGTGGCTGACAATCTGAAAAAAAAAACCCATGGAAGTCCACTATTCTAGATCCCCGAGATGTTTTGGTTTAGAATAAGTGGAGGAGGGGTGGGAAAAAAGCCCTCAACTGTGTGTTTTGTTGTGTAAGTTTCTATTGTACAGCTTAAAGACTTAAAATTCAGTGTATTTTTAAGAGTTACATAACCTTTAGTAACGTGATGAGTCTCAAGTAGCCATCAAGAGTTAAATAACAGCAGATCAACGAGACTGGGTCGAGAAGAGGAAGAAAGGGTTTTATAATGGTGAGGACTGTACACAGATATTTAAAACTGCTTTGGTGTTGCACTAGAAACGATTCTTTGCTTAGGAGGAGGAGGATTTTAATACCCTATAAATACAGAACATGAGAAGGAGGATGGAAAGATGAGGTTTGCAGTTTTATGCTGGTCTAGTCCGGTAAATGGATCAAGAATAGTTTATGATATTCCACATTCTTCAATTTCTCTTCCATCTTGACTTTTTCAGTACCGTTTTTTGCAATCTGAAATGATGAGAACTTCCAGATACTGACCGCTGTGGGTGAGGAAGAAAATCTGGCCTTAAAATAACAAGAAATTACAGAAATGAGTGAGGGGCACCGTAGCGGTGAAAGAACTGGGGTGGTGACACGTTCTGGGAGAGAGCTGGTGCTTTGTGTTGGTTACAGGAGTAATTTGACACGGTGTTACCTACAGAAAGATGTTTATTCAGCCCGGGTGGTGCACTTGGTTCGTGCTGCCATATCCGCATTATCTTTGTATTTTGGGGGGGAAAAAAAGAGCCCTGCCTTCCTAGAGGAAATTGCTGGGGAGCAGTGCTGGATGTGTGGGGATACCCGGAGGTGCGCAGTGGCACAGCGTGCCAGCGCCTCGGAATTCGGAGCGTACGTGGAAGTGCTGGTGTGGAATTGATGCACCAGGAAATTGCTTCCTCTGTTTTTGTTGGTGAGATGCAGTTAAGGTAAAACGAGCCCTTTGGATCCCGTATCCCATTGCTCTTTAATATAACTAAGATCATTTATCTTCTCAGGCGATGAGATGGGAAAAAAAAAATACTTTTGTTTTGTAACTAGGTTCACCTTCCCTTCATTTTGTGTCAGCTCATGACAAGGCACAATGTGTGCTGCACTCGGTGTTCCACAGAGCTGTTTTGGTGATAAATACAACGTATATGAAAAAAAGGGCTATGAAAAATAGGTATTGTGCCAGTTCTCTCCGCTTTTTATATAAACAATCCCCATTTTTCTCTGAAGTACTCAAAAAGTGCCATATTAGGGTCTTATGCCTTGCCAAATTTCTGTGGCAGAAAGGTCGCTGTTTTAGTCTTCGTAAGTATTCAAAAAGCAGCTGAAAAGGAAATATTTAAATTAGTGTTTGTATTGGTTTTGCAGTAGGAAGTAGTGAAACCTTTCTCAGTTTTAATAAAAAGGGAAATTGTGAACTTACTTTAAGAACGTGTTTGTTTATGCTGTATTAGTCTCTTATATTGTTAAAATTACGAGGATTTCTTTAATCCAGGCTGGATTTTAATTGCTGTAGTCACATGTTTACTATATTTCTTTTGTATTTATAAATGAAAACACAGAGTCATGGTTTTTTGACCACATGTATAGCATGACTGGCTGTAGTTCATGCCATATTTGCAGTGTTTTTCCATAAACATCTTGCTCCTGGAATTATTGGTAGCACCAGAATATGAGCTTGAAAATACTGTCACATAAAGGGTTAGAGCACTTGCAAACAGGAATGCTGAAATACAAAGTTAAAAAAAAAAAAAGCAACCTTTCCCGAGCAGTTCTTTCAAGTCAGTTTGGTGATAATTTTGGATCCCGACTCGTGATTTTCTAAACGGCTGGAGATGGAATTAATGGGGCTGCAACTCCTTGTCATGAATTTCAGCATAAACAATATTTTTCTCTCGGCTTTGGATTTCATGCGAATGCAGGGAAAAATCCCCCGTCCTTTTCCAGACCCTCGGGATGCTGCACCTCAGCCAGCAGACGTAGCGTTGTTTTCTAGCAGCGAGGCTGGAAATGGGAGTTGTTTGTGCTGAGTTTTACCCTTACCAAGGTCAGAGATTTCATCCTTCGTAGATTCCTGATCTGGGAATTTAACACTTACAGTGGGTTGTGATTTAGGAATTTTCAGGAACTTCTTTGAGCTCCGGAAGGAATTTATATGTCCCTGTGTTGTGCTTCTTCCCAAACGTAAGTTTGGAAATGCCTGAAATAGTGACATCTGTGTGGCAGAAATATTCATGATGGTAATAAAGCAGTCAAGCTGAAAATCTTCAGTTTCTTACGTAAAATTGATTTAATTGGCAGGACAAAAAAACCCCAGTAATTGTAATAATAATCCTGTTTTAAATAATTCTGGTCAATATGGGCATTGAAGTTTTGCTTTTGACAGTGGTTTATGACTTGCAGGAAGTAATTGTGGTCCTATTCTGTCTCACAGTGGGCTGAATTTCGGGGTACTGTTACCTGAGAATTATTTTTTCATAATTATGAAGCATTAGTGAGCTGATGGCGAGGGTTTGCTTTTTTTTAAAATTCTTACTATGCTAGAAATTTCTTACTAAAAGATAAGCAAAAGAAATTAAGAAACAAATGGTTTAAAGGGCATTTATAACACCATTTGTAAGCCCTGATTTTACAAACACTCGCCTGAATGTATCTTGTGTAAGGAGCAGGTCCTGTTAGGGAATGTAAATTGTGCAATTGCGTAGAAAATCAGCAGAATTGGTAAATTCTGAAGCAGTCATCCTGTTTTTTCTGTCCTGTATTTCAAATCCTTGCTCTCTTGCAGCCAAGCCCATGGTCTGCTTACATGTGCAGAGTGCTGAAGAGTAGTCTCATCTAAACAAAAAATTTGTGAAGTCAGCCTGCCAGTCATAGTGACATGATATTATTATTTCTTTTCTTCCTTTTTTTTATTTTTAATTTGTGTCCTCTTGCCAATTATCAGAAGCAGCAATTAGCTGTCTGAGGGGGAAGATGAGGTGAGCAGAATGAGGAGAGGGAAACCTGGTAAACATCATTCTCCGCTGTTACAAAATTTAGCTAATTCTGCCCCAATTTACCCGTGTGCGACACCAAAATGTACCAATTCCAGTGCAGCTCCTGTAGTGCTGAGCCTGAAGTAATCCTTGTTTTTTTTGTTGTGATTATTAACTTGGGTTGAATGTCATTCACAGAACTTCTCCTGGTACAGGTGGAGCAAGTTTGGGTCTCTCTGGAAAACATACCCCAAATCTGGGCTAATTCTTTTTCATCTGTGTTGTCATTGGGTATATTTTTTTTGGTAGCTTTCAGATTTTCAGAAAAGCAAGATGATTTTTGTTTTCATTTAATAGCATTGTGTTTGGAATGCCCCTAAAAATGTGCTGTTTTGAAGGAGCGAGTTTGGATCTCTCTGGAAAATATACCCCAAATCTGGGCTAATTCTTTTTCATCTGTGTTGTCATTGGGTATATTTTTTTTGGTAGCTCTCAGATTTTCAGAAAAGCAAGATGATTTTTGTTTTCATTTAATAGCATTGTGTTTGGAACGCCCCTAAATATGTGCTGTTTTGAAGGAGCAAGTTTGGATCTCTCTGGAAAACATACCCCAAATCTGGGCTAATTCTTTTTCATCTGTGTTGTCATTGGGTATATTTTTTTTGGTAGCTTTCAGATTTTCAGAAAAGCAAGATGATTTTTGTTTTCATTTAATAGCATTGTGTTTGGAACGCCCCTAAATATGTGCTGTTTTGAAGGAGCGAGTTTGGATCTCTCTGGAAAACATACCCCAAATCTGGGCTAATTCTTTTTCATCTGTGTTGTCATTGGGTATATTTTTTTTGGTAGCTTTCAGATTTTCAGAAAAGCAAGATGATTTTTGTTTTCATTTAATAGCATTGTGTTTGGAACGCCCCTAAATATGTGCTGTTTTGAAGGAGCAAGTTTGGATCTCTCTGGAAAACATACCCCAAATCTGGGCTAATTCTTTTTCATCTGTGTTGTCATTGGGTATATTTTTTTTGGTAGCTTTCAGATTTTCAGAAAAGCAAGATGATTTTTGTTTTCATTTAATAGCATTGTGTTCGGAATGCCCCTAAAAATGGGCTGTTTTGAAGGAGCGAGTTTGGATCTCTCTGGAACACATACCCCAAATCTGGGCTAAGTCTTTTTCATCTGTGTTGTCATTGGGTATATTTTTTTTGGTAGCTTTCAGATTTTCAGAAAAGCAAGATGATTTTTGTTTTCATTTAATAGCTTTGTGTTTGGAATGCCCCTAAAAATGTGCTGTTTTGAAGGAGCGAGTTTGGATCTCTCTGGAAAACATACCCCAATTCTGGGCTAATTCTTTTTCATCTGTGTCTCTTTCGGGTATATTTTTTTTGGGAGCTTTCAGATTTTCAGAAAAGCAAGATGATGTTTGTTTTCATTTAATATCATTGTGTTTGGAATGCCCCTAAAAATGGGCTGTTTTGAAGGAGCGAGTTTGGATCTCTCTGGAACACATACCCCAAATCTGGGCTAAGTCGTTTTCATCTGTGTTGTCATTGAGTATATTTTTTTTGGTAGCTTTCAGATTTTCAGACAAGCAAGATGATTTTTGTTTTCTTTTAATAGCATTGTGTTTGGAATGCCCCTAAAAATGGGCTGTTTTGAAGAATACCTGCATTATGCACAGGTTGCTGAATTTTAACACAATTGTAGTAGCTTCTCCAGGAGCTTCTGCAAAAATAGAGTTGTAAAATGAAGGCAGGTACTGGCCTTGAATAAATTCCAGTGTGCTGAGGAAACAAGGGAAAATCAAACTGAGGTTCAGAGAGAAAACAAGCATTTGCTGGGTTTTACCCTGGTGATTATTTGCATCAGCACAGGAAGGTGTTTGCCAGGTGCTGGTGAGACGTGTCTGAAGCAGGAGCGATCCTCGCCTTTGGATTATTGGAACTTGGGAGATTTCTTGCTACGCAGCAGCTCATGTGAGCAGCTGTCAGGTCTCCTGGGAGGGAGACGAAGCCTCCAGCCACCGTGTTTACTTCCAGCAGGAGGAGGAAAAGGACATTTCTGGCTATTATCTGGATGTGTTTTGTAAACGGAAAGCGCCGTTAATGCTCCCGAGCAGGGTGTAGCTGCTGTATCATTCTGCAGCGTCGTTCTCCACCCCTTTTTTTTTGTTTTAGCATAACTTCAGTGTTCATCTGTCAACGTCTGCCGGGTATTGATGGATCATCTGTAGCTCTTGGGAGATCCTTACATCCTAATTTCTCTGGCTTCGTGGCAGCGCTCCAGGACCCTGGGGCAATCAGGATTACGTTTATCCCGCTGGCAGAGAACAGGATTCCAGATCTGGAGAGCAGCAGGTACATTTTTCGCTCTGTAGAACGCAAGTACAGGAGATGCATCTGGAGGAGAGGCGCAGCGGCGTTACCCCCGCAGGGCGCAGCGCTGCCTGCGCTCCCAGGCCGATGCCGATGCCGCCGGGGTCTCGGTTCCATGGAACACTCCGCTCCTTCCCAGGCGGTTTTTCCAGCGTTGCCCTCTGCCGGAGGAGACCTGCAGCGCCAGGGATGGCTGTGTGGGCTCCTGGATGGAGTCCCTGGCGCTTGGCACTTCCTTGGCAGCTCCGGCTGCGAGAGCCCACCTTCCTCCTGGAGCTGCAGCAGGGCTGGTGTTGCAGCCAGAGCCTCTGATTGCTGCTCTTCGCTGCTCATCTGCGTCTCCTGTTCCAGCCAGAGCCTCTGATTGCTGCTCTTCCCTGCTCATCTGCGTCCCTGGGCATCCGCGCAGCGAGGCCGGCGGCTGTTGGGACAAACTGAAAGCCAACCACTGGATCCAGCGTTACGGGATCAGCTGCTTCTCCCAAGGTTATTGTCCTGGAGCCGCAGTAATTCTGGCAGGGGTTTGTGCACCTTTCCCATAAAACAACTTTACTCTTTGAATTGTTAGCCCTGTCTGGCTTTGGTAATGCAGACGCTTTTATAACAATATTGATCTAAAAATCAGTGTTTTGAATGTAAATACACTTAAATTTGGTTTAAATTTCTTTGGTGTTGACACAATATGAAACAAGAATAAGGTTGGAGCGATTAAATGTAAGATTTCACTAACACTGTATCTGCTGTTCTGATCAGCCTGTACGATAGCACAGCTATATGTTGTGGATTTTCTTTGTTGTTTTTCTTTTTGTTTGTTTTGGTTTGGTTTTTGGTTTGTTTAGTTTTTGTTATTTGTTTTTTTGTGGTTTTGTATTGTTTGGGGGGTTTTTTTTGTCCTTGGGTTTTTTTGTGTTTTGTTTTATTCGGATTATTATTTTATTAATAATAAAATAATTATTATTGGAGTTTTTTGGGGGGGGGTGAAATTTTACTTTCCTTTGTGTTTTGGGAAAAGGCCTTCTTTTTGGTTTTCAAGAGACTTCAGGTTTCATGTATTGCTGGTGTTGATGTTAAAAGGAGTTGAGCAGGGCAGAGCTCAGCTGTACTGTTTCAGTGGGAGTTGAGTGGGGACCTCTGTTCTCCCAGTCCTTGTTAGTGGAAGTGCTGACATTCACAGGGAAGTCCTTGCTGAATATTGGAGAGGAAAAAGTCAGAGATGGTGACTGTGGAGAAGTAACCAGGATTTGAGAGCTGAAAGGCTATTTATTGAATAAAACTGGATTCCTCAAAAGCAGTATTACTTCAGCAGTGAATGAGTCACACCTATAAGCAGCAATAATTTGTACCGGAGACCAAAATTGTGTAATACAGTGGGGGAAAAATGCTGGTAGGGACGTTTGATAGGTTAAGCCAGGCCTCTAGCATTGTGATGGGAGAGCAGCACCTGTCAGAGCACTCTGTCAGTTATAGAAGCATGGAAAATAGATCCTCATGGTGCAGCCTGGATGGCAGCATCCAGCCCTTCACTGCTGCAAGGGGATGTGCAGTGTGATTCCTGCAACAGATTTCAGGCTGCAAATTGCAACCATCATTGCTCCGTTTTTCAGCTTTTTGATGCCCTTCCCCCTTTCCAAGATATATTGCAATCTCTGGTCATTTAAAGACCACTGGTTTCAAAAACAAGTCGTTGTAGCCTTTTCCTGTAAAGCAAAATTTGTCTTCCTGTGGGTAAAGTTACTCTGAGGTTTACAGAAGATTGTTCTCCTGGTTGCTTGGATCAGGTAAATACTGTAAACACAATTTGTCATGTGTAATGTTGTCCTGGTCAAGTTCTCTGTAGGATGTATCTGGTTGTATTTATCCCTTTTGTTGATGTTCTCTTTTGCAATTACAAAGTACTCCTCTATCATGAACAGGTTTAATTCTGTTCCAGATGCTGTGGGCTGATAAAGTGCTGACGTGTCTTCTGGCAGTTTCTTGTGAGATCATTTTCCATGAAAAAAATTGTATTTACCCGAAGTAAAGTCTGCTTTGAGGCACAGGTTTCTGATGTGCGTACAATTCCTGGTAGACAAGGAATGTAATTTATTTTTTTCTAATTCTGCTACTTTAGAAAAATCTTCCTGACTGGATGAAAACTGTAAGTCAGCTCTGAGACTTTCAGATGCAGTCTCTTTGGTAGCTGTGTCAACATTAATTATTGTATAGCTCTAACGTTAACCTATAAAGTGACACCTCTTCTGGCCTGTGACGCTTCTCCTGGGCAAACTCTGCTTGGCTTATTTAATTTTCATATTTGATACGTAAATCTTTGCAAAGATCTTAATGTTGTTCAGCTGTTCATTGTTCTTTCTGGTGGACATGGACAGATAATGCATCATGTTTTTGAAAGAGGTTGCAGTGATTCTTTCCCACTTCATGACTTTTCCATTGAAATGTTCCTTCATGGTTGTGTCTGCAGCCAGGGTCCATCCTAGGTCTTGTTTTCAGGCTGCTGCTGCCTCGCAGGAAACAAAAATGAGGTGACTAAGTCTGTCCTTTCCCTGTGAGTGGCATTCATGATTTGTCTGTTTTCTTCAGTTGTTTTTCTGCTTTTCCTGCAGCAGAAGGAGACTTTGCCTCATTCCTGAGTGCCGGGTTATCTTTGTGGTTTGTTGGTTCTGGATATGCGAAGAAAGAATCTGCAAGAGCAGAAATTCCAGCAGGGAAGGGCAGCAGTAGGGAGGTTCTCTCTTCATCCAGTCGCAGTCAGACTCCTGAGATGAGCTTTCCATCCTGACATGTGTTTTGTTCCCTTCTGCCCATCGCTGCCACCAGGTATCCAAAGCATGAGGATGGGCAAAATCCATCCTTGGCTCTTGGCAGTGCTTAAGGCAATGCTCCCATGGGTTGCAGCAGTGTGGTTCGTAACTTAGAGGTTTCTGGAGTGAGGGATGGGATTGTGGAGTCACAGACTGGTTTGGGTTGGAAGGAACCTTAAAGATCATCCAATGGCCTCCTGCCATGGGCAGGGACAGCTTCCACTGTCCCAGGTTGCCCTAAGTCCTGTCCAGCCTGGCCTTGGACACTTCCAGGGATGGGGCAGCCACAGCTTCTCTGGGCACCCTGTGCCAAGGCCTCCCCACCCTCACAGGGAAGAATTTCTTCCTATAAAATAATCATTTCAGTTTTTTTCTCGAGACCAGGGCCTGTGAGTAAGAGACTTCCCGTCCTGTGGTTCTAAGGTATGTTTTCCTGGCATCTCCGCTGTGTGTACTAGATGGATGAAGGTTTTCCGGATACTTGCTTTAAGAATGATTTTGTATGAGCCTTTCTTGCAGAAGTGACTTGAAAATGAATTTCCCTGCTAGCATTTAGTTTAAAATGGATGAAGATCATAAATACATGTTTTTTCAACTAATCTTACTCAGCTGACCCCTCTACTACTACATTCGGTGTCTCTCAAGGGTTCTGTTAAATAATATTTATATTAATAGTACCATCTACTGCTGAATCCCTCCTGTGGTTTATAAGAGCATATTTAAGTATTACATTATGTTAACCAGCTTCACTGGTAGCTCGGAATTCAAGCTGTTTGTATTTGTAGTTCTGCTGCTCCATCCCTCATCTCCTGTGAGTGCTGTAAATAAGATTTGGACGTGCAGAGAAGGAGGCCTGGGCAGCAGGGGCTGGGATTCCCCAGCTCTGCAGGGAAAGGGGATGTCCAGACATGCATCCACAGCCACCTCTGCTCCTGGGGAATTCGGGGTGTGTGTGTCACCAGCACGGAGGGCACGGCAGAGGAGGTAGGGAGAGGGTTCTGTCTGTGGGCAGCAGCTCTGAAAGTGTCAAAGCACAGAAACCCCAACTGGGTAAGAATTAAAAATCAGAGACTTTGAAGAGGAGACAAAGGGCTAACATAGGGAGACCAGAGTAAAATCATAAAGTCATTCAGATTGGAAAAGACCCTTGAGTCCAGCCATTAACCCAGTGCTGCCAAGTCCACAGCTTAATATAAAAAGTCAAACAAAATTATTTCCTCTGTACACAAAAATCAGATTTGAAGAGTTCGGCGAACTTCTCTATATCACACCTGCTTATTACTAATTCATGTTTCTAGTACATATTATTAGGGATTTTTGCTAACTTAAGGGGCCTATCAATTGACTTTTATAACCTCTGCATTATATTATTATATTACTATAATATTGTATCACTTACCTCTTGGTGGGGAAGATAGCTGTGTATCCATGTGGGAAGATGCCGTCCCATGCTCAGCTCCAAGACAAGGCAGCAGTTCTGAGGCTCCCACCTTTGCTGTCTCATCTTCCTGCATGTTGGATTTCTGCTGGGATCTTCCATAATCCTTCCAACTGGCTGTGCTTCCTGTTGATTTGCTTATTGCTCTTCCTGATGAGTGCTGGTGTTCGACCTGGTTGTGTAAACACAGAAGGGTTTGGTGCCTTTTATTGAAAGAAACTTGGATTTGATGGAGGAATTAACTTCAGGGATGTCAAGTGCCTGGAGCTATGGCCCAGAAGTTAGTTCAGGGATAACGCAGGGATCTTAAAGTTAGATTTCATGGAAAGATAAGTCTTTGTGTTACCACTAGATTAATGTGTTGGCCCAGGATAATGCTGGCTTTTGAGGAGCTTATCTTCAAATGTTTAAAAATCTGTTCTTGTGTTTTACCATAAACTGATGTGGTCCAGCAGTCATCTGGCTCACATACTGGAAATATTTTGTTTTCCTTTTAACATGACTCACTACCATGCATTTGTAACTATGGTTATTTTCTCTTAAAGGATTTGTTCTGCCCTTTAATTATCATGTTTTGGGGCATTCAGGTTTGACTTATTACCAACATAGAAATTCCTCCAGGGACTGCTAGCTTCCAAAGAAATGTTTTAGGCTGCTTGCCAGTAAAATTAGCAGTCCTCTTATTACTTCTCCATTAGTCTAAATTAGAGCTTCAGTGAGGTTATGCTGCCTTAGTGCATGTGTGAATCTTACAACTTTTTTAAGGTGTCAGAAGTGTTGCTTTTGATGTGTTTGGGGGAGTTCAGCTGCTAGAGGTGCTCTCACTTGCTCCGTAGCAGTGGTGTGTGTTTGTACTGATGAAGTACCAAGTGAACTATCATGGCAGATGTTATTACTGATCATTTGGACTTGAAAAAATCATGAAGAAGCACTGTCCATGTATTCCTGTTCTCACTAAGGTATTCCATTAATAGCTAGTGACCATTTCCCTTTCTCCTTGCATTATTAGGTATGTTCTTCTGGTTTCTCTAAGAACTTTTGTTTTAACAGCCAGAGAATTAGAATATCTGTTTTTGTTTGCTTTTTGAAGGATGATCTTGCAGTTTCTGTTCATTTTTTTATTGCTGAAGGGGTTATTTTAGATAGCAGAACTTTTGATTGGGTCAGGTTTTTTCATTTTTTCTTCAGTATTGGATAATTCTCTTTTCTTAGGTTGATTTCCTGGTCTGAGATACTGCTGATGGTGTTTGTGATATTCCTGCAGAATTAATGCTAACTGCTAGTAAGAATATTGAACTAGAAATGGTTTCCTAGGATTTTAAGTCTTGTCACTTGATATAGGCAGCCTGATGTTGTATAATTGCTGTATAATTTGTACTTTAAAATAATCAAACTCCATCTTAAGGACAGTTTTTTTTTACTTCCATTATTGGAATTAGAAGAAAGATTCCAACTTTCAGAGCATCCAGGGTCTTGAAGGTCTTCAAATTGCCAGCCTAACATTGTGAAGAGCCATTTCATGCTCACTTTTTGATGATAATTGCAGAGTTTGCCTTATGCCTCTTTGCTCGTGTTCATTACTCTAATGCTTTTATGACCAGGAATTATATCAGTTACTACCTCTTCAGTCAGGTAAGCAAACAAAGCCTCTAGTCTGTGCTCAGTGTTGAATTTTCCATTCTCCCGACTGCCCCAAACTGTGCCTGCTCTGCATTCTTGGCTCAGCTCGGAGCTGGCGTTGCACCTTGCTTTGCCTGCAGCCAGCACAGTTAAACCAGCATGGGACACAGTGTCCCTGAGGAGCTCTGTATTCCTCCAGAACGTCTGTGGTGAGTTCAGCTTGCAGTGCTGGGCTCTGACGTGCAGTTGGAATCGTTCATCAAAGCACAAACATGATTTAAGGAACTATTCTTAATCATGTTGCTGTTGTTTGCTGCAGCTGAGGCTGCACGAAATGAGTGCTCGGCTCGCCCTCCATTTCCTGCCTCACAAACCTCATGGTCCTGCCTTTCATTTTGGAGCTGGGGCAGCCCTGTCATTCCCCAGCGTGGAGGTTGCAGGTGCTGCTTCTCCTCGCCGCTCCCAGCTGGTTCCTGCAGTTGAGTACTGGAACACAAACCTCTGATGGAGCAGAGGAGGGCAGAGCAGGAGCTTGTCCAGGCAGGGATTCATCGGTTCTGGGAGGCAGCAGGAACCAGCACCAACTGTCGCGTGACTGCTGACACTGGTCTTGGCTGAGAAGTCATAATTCCAGGTCTAAGGCCATGGCTAGTGGTCAGACAATGTCCTTTTATCTTTGTTTTTTTTTGTCCTTCTAACTTGCAGTGAAATGGGCCAGGTCATTCTGCCAAGCCCAGAACTCGCAGTTTCAAGGCAGAGCTTAACCATCTGCTGCCATTCCCGCTACCTAAAACCACCTTTCTTTCCGTGCTGCAGTGTGAATCCAGTTCCCTTAAGCAGGGCACGCACAATAATTAGGTGAATTTTCCAGGCAGCCGTAAATTGGGGTCACAGTTGCTTTATTTAGCACGTGTGTCACTCTGATGACCCATGGTCACGTAGTAATGGGCTAGGATTTTTCCTCCTTCATAGTTTCCAGATTAAGGAGCTGTTCACCTGGTGGGAATATGTATTTTACCCAGGTACATGACTGCACATCTGCTGCTGTTGAAATTCATCCCACTTCTGTTAAAGTCTGTTTTTAAAGTTCTTTTTGTACATTCTCCTGGTTCTCCTTTCCTAACTCAGTTTTGTCAAAAACCATAAACAAAAGCCAGGATAACTAGTGGGGAAAAACTCCCAAAACTTAACCCAACCTGACAAATTTATAGTTCTCAGCATCTACACGTATCCACCAACCAAGTCCACGACTAGTTACATGTGAAGAACTTAGTGCAGCCCATGTGTTGAAAAAACTTGGATTTTTGCATGTTCCCTTTTAGCAAGATCTAAAACATGCCCCAGGATATATGGTTGGATTTAAAAAGCAGATGGTGAGGTCCAGTTCTTCTTGGAGGTGTTGCAGCTCACTTGGAAATACTCTGCTCAGTGAGGTAAACCAGACAGAGATCCTGCGGATTTGAAAATGGAGAAATGTGCGAATTTCTTGCACAGTGGTATAAGAGCTCATAAGAGAGTGGTTACATTTTTGTGTTATTTGAGTAGAAATAATGAAGGCTTCAAATCCAAATACTTGGCTAAGTTCATTAAAGAAGAAACAACATAAAGAATGGAGAAAGGATTAAAGCTGCTTTAAAAGGTGAGAAGATAAATAGAACCTGAAAGCCACTCTTAAAACATGTCAAACAATGATAAATAAATATCAAATAGTCTTCGGTCAATTCAAATCAGAAATAGAATGGGGAAGCACAGCTCTCATTGCAGGTGATGGCATTTCAGAGTTGGTTCAGTCCTTTGTAAGGAGGAGGAAAGGCAGGGTAATTAATGGACATGATGGTTTAGAAGGTGGGTAAGAGGTAGGGACAGGTAGTTTTGGAAGTGGAAGGAAGGGGGTGGGTTGGTAGAGAATATATGGATTTTTGGTGGTTGGTGTGGCTGTGAGGGGTCACATCGTCTGCCTGTTGGGCTTGGCACAGTGGAGTCAATATTCAAAATGTAAGGAAATCGTTGAAAGGTTGTGATATGACAGAGATTTAATGGTGTTCCACTGCTCGGATATGGCACAAGTGTTGCATTGATCTGTATTTTTAGACCTGTAAAGACCCAGTTTCTTTGATCTGCGGTTTTCATAATTGGGAAGCGTTGAGTGAATAGCAAACATGCTAAAAGAAAGTGGCAGCGAGAAAATACTGCTCTTTTTCATGTTGTAGTTGTGTGGTATTTACATGAAGCTGTGAGGTCACTGGCTTCCGGTACGAGCCGCTTCCTGAAAACCTTGTTCAACATGGTACATCTAAAAATGTACTTCTTAGAAAAACTCAGCAGATTTTTGTTTTTCCTTCTCGTGCTGCTGCCTGACCACCTGACTCTTGTTTCTGCTCCAGAGCTTGTATAGCACTGCAGAACAGTGATTCCTTGGGATGGAGGGTGATGCTGCAGAGGGCACAGGATGTACTGGAGAAGGTACCACAGGGGAATTGGGTTCACAAAACCCAAAGCAGGCAGTGGGAGCGTGGAAACAACTTAAACGCATAGTCTGGCACGCAGAAAGTATCCATAGTCTCAGGCTTTAGCAAACGGTGAGTCATACATTGACAAGTGATGCAGTTAGGTTTGAAATAGCGAGGTAAAACCAGCATCAGCAAAATTGCTCCATGCTCTTACTTCCCTGTTGAGTTTCAAGTATGTAAAAAGCAAGTAGTTACTTTCAAAACCTGTTGAAATGAAATATTTTTTTTTTTTTTTAATGCAAAGTCCTCATGCTGTCAGTGGCTTCTAAACTTGTAGGCTTTGCAAACATGGTATCATTAAGCTTGTAAAGGACCTCTAAGATCATGGAGCCCAACCATTCCTTCAGCACTGGCAAAAAACGTGTTCCCAAATGCCACATCTTCATGTCCTTTAAATCCCTGCGGGGATGGGGACTGTAACGCTACCTGGGCACCCTTTTCTAATGCTTAACAACCCTTTTGGCGAAGAAATTCTCCCTAATATCCAACCTAAACTTCCCGTGGTGCAACTCGAAGCAGTTGCTTCTTGTCCTGTCTCTTGTTGCTCAGGAGATGGAAGTAGCCATCAAATTTCTGTAGACATGAAGGATTTGGCAATAATGAAAAAACCCCAAGCATATATATGTGTGTGTGATAAAGGAAACAGGCAGCCAAGATTTATTACTCATCACATAGAACACAGTTTTGGATTGTATGACATTTGTAGTGTAAAAGAGATGATTCCAACCAAAATGCGTTCTTTGAAGTGAAATGTGGTCCTCACAGAGCAGTATAAATTAACTAAACTCTGGCAGGTCAGCATGTGTGGGAACCAGGAAAGATGAAAAGCACGTCTGAAGGAAAAATTAGAATTTTGAAGTAGTTTTAATAGAGTTATGTCTGTTTGTTTTTTCTTTTTTTTTAACCAGATTAGATGAACTGAAATAATTCAAAAGTATATGTATTTTTTAAAAATACCGGTGTAATCCTAAAATGCCTAGATGACACATTTGAGTTGAATAGTTTTTCTATTTAGTGGGGATTTTTTCCTTCATATTAATTGGCTAAAATACTGCTTAAGGCTAATACCTTACCCAGCAGAGTAAAGACTAGCTAGAACACCTTTAAAGGAGTGCTTTGATTTATAAATGATCTAAGTGTTGCAGTATATGAAAATACAGAGATTCTGCTGTGAAAATGAGTGTTTGAACATCATGTGTCAGTTTGAAGGTTGAAGATAAATGTGAATTTCTGGGGTTTGTAATACACTCATTCATTTCAAATCAGGTTATTTTGTTTGATGACTATGCACAATATACTGAAACTTGCCAGACTTCACAGAAGTAATAACAATGGGAAATTCTTAAATACAAATAGTTCTTAAATTTACAAGCATTTTTAACAATACTGTGGTTTTAGCCAGTCATCATGCTGTTTTATAACAGCTATAAACTCTATTTCCAGAAAGACATGCTGCCTGTCAGCCTAAAGTTGGCAACATTCCTGTGAATTTCCATGGTAATTTTATTGGTAATTAGCATTTGTCAATAGCTTGTCTGTTATAACCCTTACATGTCTCAAACCTCTTCTGCCTCTATAGCAGTGAAATTCATAAAACTCAACTTTGTGGCTTTTGTCTCCCCTGTAGGAAGAACCAGGGGTTTAAACTCCCTCAAGGTGCCCGTATTCACTGTTCTGTTGATACTAATATTTTTTTTTTCCCCCCTCATTGTCTGGGTTTTAAGCTTGTAGCTGTGGCACCAACATCCTCGTCTTCTGGTTTGTATCTCCTTTTATCCTGAGTCTTGGGGAGGATGCAGTGTGGTTGTAAGAATTGCAGATTATCCCAAAAAGTTGTACTGGGTTGAGGTCCAGGTGAACTTTTGGTTCAGTCTGGTAGAGCCCTTGATGATCTTTGCATTTCTCTGTAGGCTGGTGTTGTCATTCAGCTGAGATAATCTGGGAATATCTCTTGAATTGTTTTTTGTCAGTTCTCTGGTCAGTGCACGGTCACCTGACAGGTGGAAAAAATAATCAGTAGAAGGTCTTCTTTGTTCTGGTTTGGATGGAATGCAATAACCCGTAGTAGAAAAAGGTTCAGGTAAAGTCACCTAAAGCATTTGGCCTGCAGGGCTGTAGTCCAGCTGCTTTGTAGAAATGAAATTGAAGTTCAGAAGTCTTCAGTAGTGATCACATCGGGGGAACATTCATGTTTATTCACATTTTAAAGGTTTCGTCTTTGGGTGAAACTGGCACATAGACTTAGCTGAAAATGATGTTGGAGTCACTTAGTTTTCTGTGCTACTTAAAAACCCAAACCTTGGAGTACTTCGCACTTTGTTCTTCTGAAACATTAAATTGTTTTACTGGTTTTACATTTGCTGTGCAGTAGTTACTGGTTATCTTTGCGTCTTGATTTTATTCCCAGCGAATACCTAGTGCTGAGCTTGTGGGGGCTTTATTTGGGTGAGTAACAGTGAGCAGTATGTGGCTTGACAGCTGGAATTACCCAAAATCGAAGTGAAATGAAGCAAATGAAGAGTTAAAGCAAGGACAGGAGCTCGCAGCAGCGGATCAGTGCAGTTTCAGATAGTTATCACTAGGAGGACACACAGACCGCGATATTAAGGAGCTAATTGTTTACCTTTTCCTATTAACTGCTGTGGTACTGGAAAATGTTGTCTTGAATGGGTGCCATACAGTAATGTGTTAATTAAGATGCTTTATTTTACTGGAAATGAAAAAAGAGGGTTGTGTAATGGACAAAACCGCAGTGGGATGACACGAGGAAATCTCCCAGGGATTACTTTGTCGGTGAAGCAGAACGCGGATTCTCGAGGGCGTTCGTCCGCCAGAAATAGGTGACATTTAGGTAGAAGTGATCCCTTTTTTTCCCATTTACTCTACAGCTTTGTGTTGCAGGAGTTCCTTACACCTTTCTGCGGAATGTTTGTGGTGTTTCCTGCTGGGCAGGACACCGTGTGAGGTGGATCAGCAGCTGGGATTTGATGCGGCGTTCGCTGTAGTTTTTATTTAATCTGCTTGTGATCTTTCACAGTGTTTGCAAATAGCTTTTCTTTTACTTGTCTATATGTGTTTGCTTACATGCTGATGTACAGTGTCTGTGTCAGGTTGAGTAATACGGAAATTAGTCTAATTGATTTAAATAGTTTGTAGACTGCCCATGCTGCTGAGGCAAGCTGTTACCTAATAAAGACTTCGGAATCTGACTCTCTCTGTATAGAATCATTATTGATATCACACATGCAGACAAAGATGATAACTGAAGCATATGCTTCAAATAAAATGACATGAGAAAATGAGAAATGGTTTCCAATTTGAAGTTACTGAAGAATGCACGGAAATAACACCAGATGGAGAAAAAGAGAAACTAAGACAGAGATTATTAGTAAGTGTGGTGCGTTGCTATTGTATAGAATAGAATCCTACAGGCTTTCAGTGTATAAATTTTGTTGTTACTTTGGTAATGGTCCTTGTGATGTGTAAAAGTGAAAATGCATCCTTTCACTCCTCCAAAGTAATAGTCCCTGAGGCTACAAAAAGGAGCACAACCCAGTTCTAAGTGACTACTGAGAACATACTGTTTGTTTTGCCTTGGTAGATGTGGTCAAGATTGAACGGTATCTTCCTGAAAAATAATACTTGTGGAAATTATGTGATTTTACATCTCTGGCTTCATAAACTGTCACTAAGAGATGTTTTCCTCAATATTGAAACTTGTTTCTGTAGTTCCTTTTTGTCAGACTAAAAAGCAAACCACTGAATCTCCCTTTGATAAAACCTGTGCTCTTGAACTGTTTCATAGTTGCTTTGTCAAAATTTCTGTGTGGGAGCACACGGGTTCACCTTCCCCTCAGTATCTGTGTCTAACAAAATTTAATTTTTCACACATTTCTTTCATCTTTGCAGCAAATCCTACATTTTAATTTTCCTGCAGACTATAGTTCCTGTCCATCCCTTTGTATTCCCATCAGTTCAGTTGACTTTATCATTATTTTTCATGGAATCAGTCTCTGCCTTCTAACAAAAACTTGGTGTTCTGTATGAGGCCCTCAGTTGTTGGAAAACAAGGATCCAGCCTGATTTGAAACTCTTGAGTCAAGTATCTGTGGTGACTCTGTGGACAAGGCTGGGTACTCTGCAGATCTTGAGCTTCAGCCTCTTGGGTCAATTAATTCTTCATCATTTAGGCTAAATTGTCAAGGTATGTCAGGGCAACATTTCATTTTCTGACCCTGCACAGATTTTCTGTATTTTGCAGAACTTTCTAGAGGTCTGGAGTGGGACCTGACTCAGCAAAGTAGTTCAAGTTCTTTTTATTTACTACATAAGTTTTAATGACTGAGGCTTCTCAGTCTGTCTTTATGATTTTTAAAAAGACCTTTTAATCACTCATCCTAAAAATAGCCTGGAATACTCTAAACAGTGATTGATGTATGAGCAGAAACACTGTATAATGTCATTAGAGGTCTGCACTGGAGCAGTGAATGATCTGATTTGAATTTTGGAAAATTCCGAGCATGGAAGGGGAAGATGAGACCTCATATTACTACCTGGAGGAAGGATGAGGATGCTTTTTAATTTGATGGGGAGAATGAGGATGAGGCTGCAACACTAAATTGTAGAATATTAAAAATGAGGTTTGGGTTTTTTTGGGGGGGTTTTGCTGGTTTGTTTTGGTTTTTTTTTCATCAAAAGCTGGGTGAAATGCTGTGTACTGAGGAGTTGCACTGCATTACTGGAATAAGAGAAGTTGCTCTCAGGATGAATAAATAATGAAGTACATTTCTTGTTCATACTGGGGAATATGAATGGATGGTACTGTCAGGGTGTTAACACAGAGTAATTATAGTACCATGGAATATTTGCATTGTTGTAGTGAAGCAGAATTTTGATTATTCAGACCCTTTAAATTAAAAATTGCTTTGTAAGTTATATTCAGTTAGACACATCAATTTGTTAAGGTTTTGTTTTACAGCAGAGATTTTTAACCTTTGACTAAAAGCGAGTCCTCTGGAAGTCATTCAAGGTGGCGCATTAAGGTAATCATTCAGATTTCCAGAGCAATGAAAACAGATCAATACTGAGTTCTTCTTCCGTGAGTAATATCAAATTAAGTAATGCCTCATAGATTCAGCTGCGAGACTGGGGGGTGGACAGCTGGGACACACTGGGAAGCAGGAGCAGGGCAGGATGGGGGAGGCAGGAGGTAGAGGAGGAGACCATCCGGGGGGAGACGCTTCCAAAGGAGCGGTGCAGATGGCACCGCTGCCGAGTGTTGGTGTTTGTGACGCGGCACACGGGGATCCCGTGTGCGTTTACCACTAGGAGTGTAGTCACACCTGAAATCCTCGTTTCTGCAGCGTTCAGGCTCCGTTACCACGGGTTTGCCAGACTTGAGTGTGCCGGGTTGGACACAAATCCAGGAGGAAACAACCCAAGAGGGGTGTCTCGCTCTCTCTCCTGCCTGCCAGGCAAGCAGGCCCCGGCAGCACCTCCCTCACGGGTTCGGGAAAATAATTTCTCCAGTGAAAGTGAAAAAAACTATTTATTTAACAAACAGAGTTCCCTGCTGTCATAGGGCAAAAAGAAAAAGAATATTGAAACCCCCTCCCCTGTCCCCTAAAAGGGGACTATGGATTTTAGAGTTCTTTCTGTACGTAAAACCTGCAGTCCTGAGCTGGGCCGGGCCAGGCAGGGTCCGACGATCCCCCTTGGAGGGCCCCGCCGAGCAGGTCCGGAGATGGGAGCTGGTCTGGGATGAAAAGCAAGCCAAAAACAGCCCAAAAAGGAACAGAAGCCACTGAGGCAGATCACAGTCCCTTCTCCGCTGAAAGCCGAAGAGACTAGAGCGCAAAAGTCCTCTAACCAACAAATGTTGTCAGAATCGGGAGAGAAAAGAATGCAAACATTCTAGATGCAAGGTCAAGCTGGCCACTTTGAAGAGTTCTCTCGGCTTCTCTCTCCCCCTTTGCAATTTAAAGGTTCTCTAGAAATCAAGCAGGTGATGGGGAATACAGTATGGTCATAGAATCACCCCAAGACATTGAGTTCTGCAGCCCTGTGAGGTGTTGAAAGGAGCAGCTCGGGGACGAAGCAGCTTTCTGCCTTCAGCTTCCCGGGTGGATAACGTGAGATGGGGAAAAGGAATTGCTGAGCAGAAAGTCAGGGGCTGAGGAAGTTCAGACGTGCTGAAATAGGAGGTTGTTGCAGATCAGCTTTTCTCAGCTGGTTGCCAGACCTGCAGTGCATCTCACAAGTAGCTGTAGGTTTACTTCCAGAATATACCCAGGATTTTTTTGCTCTAATCAGAAGACAAAACAAACCAGTAAAAAGGGAAGGCTTTCCTGGTCTCCACAACTCTTCAGGATTTTTATGCTGTTGTTTCAGTGAATAATTGAGTTTGGTACTTGTTTGCCTTGGTGTAGAACTGCAGTAGCACTGGTGGAAAAACTCTGTCTTTGAAACACTATGCTGCCATAATTGGCATCTTTTACATGATGAAGGTGGACAGAATCAGATCCTGTTACTGTGGCATGATTTTTTGTAGCTTCTCTCTAATTATTGCCAATTTCTGCTAGTATAAGCCTAAAAGTAAGAAACCAGTTTTTTGCATAACTAACAAAAATTTCAAGAAATCATCTGCATTTGGCTTTTTGAAAATTCTAATGATAAAGCAGAAATTCTAGAATTGATTTTACCATCATAACAAACAATCAAAGGGTTCTGTCAACTCTTCTCCAGTAGTAAATGTGTCTTTATTTTGCTGTACTCAATATTTGATACTTTTTTCGTCCTGCTTTATATTAAAACTTTCTTATCCTTTTTTGTTTCCACCCTTTAGACTTTTTTTTTTAAACTAAAAATGGTTTTAGTTGTAAGTGGGTTTTCTGGTTTTAAGTGCCACAGGTGGCAGCAGTATTGGGGTACTGGCTGAGTTTGGGAATGACAGTGAACTGTACATTGTGTAGTTGTCAATGTTAGAAGATAATCTTTGGTTTTGACCTGAAAGATTTGTTTTAACAGGAAAGCAGTTTCTGTGTCTTTTTTGTCTGTATTGTCATGTAAATAGTTCTGGGAGCTGGAGCAGAGAAGTTCATGTTCAGGGGCTTCACCCAGATCCGTCTGTTGTGCAGTTTTGATGGAGATCCAGGGTGCAGCAGTCACCCAGAGTGCCTTGGGTGGAAGAGGAGTGTTTTTGCGTTTATTTTTTTGACTGTCTTACGGGAAATAGATGCTTCAGCCCAGTGGAGTTGGCTTTTTGAAGATGAAAGGTAATTGAACCAACATGGGATTAAATAAGGCTTTTCCATCTCTCCATGTGACCCGTCTTAACAGCTTTTAACCAAACAGTGGAAAAGTACAGAGTGTGTCTGTGGCCATTTGGCAGTCAGTTTCTCCAGACACCATTTCCAGGGCGTTCGGTTGTTCCCTTCATTTGCTTTAGTCAGTTTGTTGAATTTGATAACGTTATTTGATGTTACTTGATAACATATTCTTCAAGTTTGAATCGAAACAGAGTGGCAGAAACAGAGAAGAATGAAGGAAAGACCCAGAGTATTCACCCTGTATCATGTGAATAGACTAGAAATAAAGAAATAAATCAATTCTTGTGTACAGACGGAAGCTGGAGGCTGCTCAGTGCATGAGGGCTGGTCAAGTTGTTTTTTTTCCCCAACAGAAACAGTGCAAGTTGATATCCAGACAGAGTTTCCCAACTCCATTTATTCTCAGTTATCTTAGAGCTGTTGGCCACTAAGGGCAAAGCTTGCTCAGCTTGCTTTAACCACGGGACTGATAAGTTCCAATGGAATTACGGCTCCATATTTCAAAAGATGCCTTGAAACTTCTTGGGAGAGGAAGATGACTGACATAACTGTATCCGAACAGGAAAGGAGGGATGTTATTCTTGCTGTTGTTCAGGGTGTTTTTCTCTTCTGTGCAATACAGTTGAATCATGAACAGGAATGACAAACTGGGACGTTTGGAAGGGAGTGCAGTGATCAGACCTGATGGTGCTTGCTTAAGGAATCAAACCCCTTGCTGACACCAGATCCAAGTCAGTGAAGTGCATGTTTAAACAGCCCAGGAGCTTTTCTGGATCTTAATGGGGCAAATACTCAGTAATAGGTAATTTTCTTTTTTTGGTTAGAAAACTTCAAAGTTGATTTTTTTTTTTTTTTTTTTTTTGGAAAGCCCTTGTTTTTTTTGTTTTTTTTTTTTTTTTTGGTGTTCTGGTTTGGTTTTCTAACCAGATACTGAGTAAAGTAGTATTAGGTGTTTCAATCTTGCACGTTGTGTTACGTGGGTAACAATATTGCCTAATTTTATAAGACAGAGGTCGCTGATTGATGTAAAGAACAGATGAGGGGAACTACTCTATATTATGAAGGAGAGAAATTGTGCTCTGCTACCTCCATTTAATTTCTGTTTTCTTCGCTCTGAGGTTCTTGTCTATCTGTTGTATCCTCTCTAGGTATGAAAGACTCAGCAGTTTCAGGAAATAAAATCAGATGTGATGGTTCATTTTTCTCATAGAAGGATGAAATATCATCTTGTCAACAGAGGGAGGTTGTGGTCAGACCAGGAGGGCAGAATGTCTTTGTCCTCAGCGTCATTTCCTTGGCTGATGACCACAGGGTCACTGTGTCTTTAATTAATATTCTGGGCTTGCGTATATAATTTTTGATACCAGAAGTACAGATCTTCCTTTTGCCAAGTGTTTAATTTTTGGACAGGAGCATTGCCTTGAAACCACCTAGGAGAAACCTGCAGTTGCCAAGAACATGAATCCCTCCAGACTCCAGGAACAGCAGTGTCAGGGAATGACTGATCTGAGGGGGTCACTCTGGACTCTTTACAGTCAGTGGAGGGCTGCCTTAAGAGGTTTAGGATGTGATCCCTCATTTTCTCATGGAGAGACTGGATTTAGTGAAGTGAACCATACTAAAAGCTCTGCTTGTTTAAGTAGACCTCCTTTACCTCCAGGGGTACCTGGACAGCTGGTACTTGGTGTGGACAATTGAGAGAAATCCAAATATTCCGTGATTTGGTTACTGTGCTTTGTAAGAAATATGGGTTTATTACAGGCATGCTGTTCTTCTGTGAAAATCTGTAGAATCCAGGTCTTTTGTCTCCCAAAATAAAGACAATATATGCCAAAATAGGCTTTTGAAAGCACAATGGAGAATTATTAACATTGCACTTCTCCTTTTTCTGATGTGTTGATGTAGAATCTTTCTTGAGTTGTAAGAATTGAGTCAAGCAGTTGGAGGGGCATGTACTGGGTTAGAATAAAATTAGTCTGTCAAGTGTAGATACATAATAGACACCATGGTGCTGCCTTGGCCACTCTGTCATTAAAATCCCAGAAATAGTCCTGAGCAGTTTTATTCTGTTCTTGTAATCAGACTGTGCAGTGCAGTAGACTGTAGTCTTAGAACACTTGGATGGATTGAATAAAGAGGTGCAGAATTACAAGGCTGTGCTCTTACGTTCCCAGATGATTTCACCATCTCTGGACATATCACCTGCTGTTGAAATAATGAGAGGAAAAGTAACAATTGAGTCATATTGGGTAAATTAGAGATTTTACTGGAGGGTTTAGATAGGCACTAAGTGCCCTGCTGAAATGATTAGATGGGATCTTTCCTGCTTGGTGCTGGCTTTACACCCAGGTGTAAATGTTAGCATAGAATAGAGTATTTCAGATGGAAGGGACCTACAGTGATCACCTAGTCCAGCTGCCTGAGCAGCTCAGGGCTTGCTAAAGGGTTGAAGCATCCAGGTCATTGGTAAATACATTGAACAGCACTGGCCCTACGGCTGATGCCTGAGGAACACCGCTGGTGACAGTCCCCAGGCAGCTGGAACCTCCTTGAGCTCTGCTCTTCAGCCAGTTTGTCACGCAGAGCACCATGAACCTGCTCATCCCACATGGACAACTTGTCCAGAACGATGCTGGGAGTACCAAAAACCTTACTAAAATCCAGAAAAACTAAATCCCCTTCCTCCCCTTCATTCTCTGGACGATTGGCCTTATCATGGATGGATATCAAATTCATTAACTGTGTGTTGACAGTGCCTGGCAGTTGTATTCTTCGAATGACTCTCAGCAGCACCCAGTATAGTCCTCTCCATATTTTTTCCAGGAGCTGAGGTCAGACTAACAAATCTGTCCTGGTTTTGGCTGGGATAGAGTTAATTTTCCCTGGTAGCTGGTGCAGTGCTGTGTTTTGGATTCAGTGTGAGAATAACGTTGATAACGCTCCGATGTTTTAGTTGCTGCTGAGAAGTGGTTATTATTCCAAGTCAAGGACTTTTGATTTCCCAGGCTCTGGTGATGAAGACATGAGTGGGACAACAGCCCTGAACTGGCCAGAGGGATATTCCACACCATGGGACATCATGCCCGGTCTATAAACTGGGGGATGTTTTCCAGGAGGAGTCAGTGGTATTTGGGATGGGCTGGGCATCAGTCAGTAACTGGCGACTTGTGCATCACTTGTTTTCTCTCTTTTTTATTATCTCCCTTCTCATTATATTGTATACTATTATTATAATGATATTTTACTTAATTTAAATTATTAAATTATTAAACTGCTCTGTCTCAACCCACGGTTTTTAACTGTTCCCAGTTCTCCCCATCCCCCTGTGCTGGGAGCGAGGGGCTGTGTGGAACTTAGTTCCTGGCTGGCATTAAACCACAACAGTTTTTGGTGTAAGTTCTTCTAGAATTATTTTCTGTGCAAGTCGATGTCTCTTGCAGATAGTTTAATTACTGTGGATTATTTTAGGTATCATATTGATGACATGGGTGAGCAGAAGGAAAGGGAATGGGGTTGTCATGACTACTGTGATTTTTTTTAATTTTTGTACTTCGATTTAAAAATATTTTTATCTCTAAATTTTTAGGAATAAGAAATGTCCTTTGCTGATTGTAAATTACTGGTCATACTTCAGACTCCAGTAATTCTAGCAGAAGCAGTTTTTCAAGACATTTTTCCTGGAAATCAGAAAGGGGTGAAGAGAAAGAGCATTCTCTTGGCAACTTATATAAAGGAAAACTGGGTTAGTTTAATACTTGTGTAATAGTTGAGTATAACTTACTGTGGTGCTTACAAAAGGGCATGATGTGTTTCAAATCAAGTGGTTTTATATAGAATTTTTCTAGAAATTTTTTAAAATGCTGGTAATTTTTGCTTGAACTAGTAAATTCGTGCAAGCTTGCAGCTCCTATTACTAACAATAATTTCATTGTTTTATTTAAATCAATATAATTATTTTTCCATGAGGAGATCTTGCAGTGCTCATGCCTTAGTTGTGGTTAGGAATGAGTTTCTCTTGTGGAACTGATTTAGGCCTTTAATTATTTTATAGCAAAGGGAAAACTGATACAGTTCTAAGGTATTTTCAGTCATTCAAGGGGTAAATTAACTTCTTTATGACTAATTGAGTAAATATTTCTCTAATGCACAAGAATGGGTGTCTTTTGTGTACTGGGTGTGTTCATTCTTGACCTTTGCATTACTTGGACCATAAACGCAGTAGTGCAGGGAGAGAATTCCAGTGTTGTCAGCATTGATCAGACAGGGATCCTTCCACAGTGAAGAGCTCAGATCTGGCTTTTAAAAAAAGAAGGAATTTTCTTGGGTTTTTTAAAACATGCCATTTACAAAAAAAACCCAAAAAACAACAACTTGCTTAGTTTATCCCTAAACATACGTATTGATGTGATTATTACCTACACGGTTCCCTCCTGAATTTGATTGATGCCTCTGGCCTCCTTTATGTGCTTACTCAGCGACAGCAGTGTCTCTGCTCTGATTCCCGAGCTGGTTTTAGCTCGGGTTGGTGATATAACCAGATCAGCCCAAGCTGAAAATGAGTTAATTCGGCCTGTTTCTCAGCCCTTGCTGAATTGCCTGGTACATGAGTAGGCTGCCACTTGTCCCCCTGGCTTCCTCAATCTCCTTCTTAGACAGTCTGGCAGTCAGTGTTGGAATTAAACTGCAGAAAAAATTATTTCTCAAGTCATCCTTAGGTTGGTGGTATCTCTTAACTGAGTGTTTTTGTGCATGTACTGGAGGCTGATAATTTCAGGTATTAATTTTCTGAAAGACTGAAATGCTTTTTTGTGTTTTCAGTTATTAGAAACAACACTGAAAGTATTTTTTATTTTGGTGAAACCTAGTTAATATTGTTGACTAATATAAATAATAGGATAAGGAATCTCTAGCAATGGATTTTCGTGCTTACTGTGTCAGTGTGAGCTACGTGCAGCTCATTCAGCTGAGGAGCTTGTCTTAAATCCCACACCTGAGCTACTTAAAGGAGCAGATCTAAACAGAGGCTGTGAATTTGCAGAAAGTACAAAAGGACTTTAAAGCTTCGTGTTGCTGAAGATATTTCTGCGCAGTGTCTGCCTTTACAGTTGAGTTTTGAGGTGTGTAAAGCCAGAAGCATCAGCTGTGAGTAGTGATGGGCTTGGCTCTGGCAGCGCTTGGTTCCCGTCCTGTGCATCCATGGCTGTTCCTGACCACTCTCCTCCAATCCACAATCTGTCTCCGCGTGATGGATTTCAAAGTGCAGTTTGCTCTGGTGCTGGTGATGAATTCCACTTTTCCTGGTCACACAGAAAGCAGGAGAGAATTGAAAAAAATTCTGATTCCTCATCCTGCTTGTTTTATTTCTACTGCTCTGACAGGTGTTGCTATGTAAGTCAGGATCTTGTAGTTAAACGAGCACAGTCTTTAAAGTGAAAATAGGATTTTGGCAGAAGTTGGCAGCGCTGGAAAAATGCTCCTACTTGCCCTGAGCGGATTGTTTCTTTCCAGGGGGTGTGTGTGTGTGACAGAGAGGAAAAGAGAAGGATAAGTGTGTGTGGGCACTGGCAACAGGCCACACTCTTCAGGCCATGCTCTGTATCATCCCTCCCCTCTCCCATTGCCTTGCAGAATGTATAGGCTCAGCTATATAAAATAATACATTTATTTCAAAATCGTGTTAAGTGAGCTCATCTCAGTCACTCAGCAGTTATGAAATCCTGCCAAGTGCTACACGTCTTGTAAATTTAGAGGGTTTTTTTTTTTTTTTAAATTTGCAAAGGATGAAATACTACAGAGTTACTGAGGCAGAGAGAAGGCATCTTCCTTCACCCGTAACATCCTGAGGCACGAAGAACGATGCCGAAAGCCAAGGTTTGTGATTTGACCCTCCTCCTCAGAGCTCCTGAACGTGAAAATTCCCGACTCACAGAAGCTGTCTGCTCGTGGCAGGCAGAATTATCATTCCCTGCGCTCACAGCTGAGGGTTTTGACGGGGTTGGTCACCAGCTCTAGCACAGCACAGCTCCTTCTCCTTTTCCTTCTTTTCCTTCTCCCTCATCACCAGCTTGGAACGAGGAATGGGCGAGACTTCTGCTGCTTCCCTCCTAACGAGGTACGAATTCCAGATCAAATGTTAAGAGCTGCTTGTTTCTACGTGAAGAAATCAGATTCAACCCCTGGACTTCTTCCAAGCAGGGATATCATTAAATTTGACTCTTGTGTTTCAAACTGTTAAAGCCTGCAGATCTGACACAGCCAGGGATGGAACTAAAATATATCTGCGTTTCAAAGATGGGAGGCAGAAGGAACTGTTGGGTAATTCAGTCTGACATTTAGGGTGTTGCAGGTCATTACGTGTAACTGTTACTCCCTGTTTTGAGCTCAGTAGCTTATGTTTGACTGAAAAATTGAAAAATTAACAGGCATCTGCTGAAAATGCTTTTCAAAAGGGCAGGCTGGCTTATTTGGGAGTTACTTAGAAATGAGGATTTCAGCATCTCTCTTAGTAATTTGTTCTATGGGACAGTCTGTGCTTGCTTTTTTTTTTTTTTTTTGTGTTTTGCCTCATTTCTAACTTGGATATGCCTAATTCTGCATAGTTTCATGGGAATTTTAAGCTGGCATAAACTGGCAGAACTGCTGGAAGAAGCAGTCAGTATCCCCCAGTTCCTGCCTGGATGCCAGCTGGCCCCTGGTCCTGGCCTGGTGTTCCTACAGCTGTGGGTGAACCCAATGCAGAACCAGCCACAAAAGCAGCAAAATCAGATTTGTCCAGGGTCAGTACCGAGATCTTGTTCATGGAACAGCTGCATGAAGGGGACTGAACAGTCAGGGATGAGAAATGGGTAAAGGTGGCTTCAGCAGCAGGTGGTGAAGCCATAGAGTTGCTTTCAGCTGTTGGTGCTTGGCCTCTTCCTTCTGGGAATGGTGTTGGTTCTTGGCCCTTTTCTGATGGGAATAGTCGTGGTTTGTGTTGCTCTGCAGCCAGGAGTGTCTCTGGGCCTGTGGATTCATCCTCATGGTGTTAAACACCAAAACTTCACAACCAGGTGTCCATCAGAATGCTGGAATGGAAAAAAAATACAGTCGATGTAGCAAAAGCTGTTCAGAGGCAAGTGTTATCTAGGTATTAACATTTATTTTGTTGCTGAGTTTTTAGTATATGTGTTGTAGTAATTGGTAGCTGATACACAAGGGAAAAGGGCTTTGGATTTACTGGAGGGCTTATTTAGGCAAATTAGTCTGAGTACTAGCAGGTTGAATGTGGAAATTCTCAGTATGTGATGACTGTTTTTAGTAAACATTTTTCAAAAAATAAACTCTGCTTTAAAGACACAAATTGGTATTTATCTTAAGACCAGCTGTTGAACAATATTTAGTGCTAAGCCAGGTGAACTTCACACTAAATAATTTTTTTCTCTCAGCTGAATGATTATTTCTCTTTGGAGAGCATTTGATAAGAAATCTCGGTGCCAACTCTCATATTTTTAATACTTTATCGTGCTTTGTAATAAGAGGAGAGCATCTTCAGGAGGTAAAAATCTGAGATGTACATCATACTAACATTATTTTAGTTTAATGTGCTTCCTCTGTAGTGTGAGGAAGGGTGAAGTTTTCTGAGCTAGAAGAAGAAAGAGCTGAAGCTGTAAAGAACAAAATCTGAGGGCAAGTCAACCCCAGCAGCAAAGGATTGTGCAGTCTGTGCAAGGGAGTATCTCTGTCACCACAAAACACTGTGGAGTTTGTCCCTGTGGAGTTCTGAACTAGATATTCAGAACGTACCCATCTCCTGGAGCATCACATACTGATGTTGTTCTCCATAGATGAAAAAGATTTTTTCCAGATACTGCTGAAAGTGTTGACTGATAGTTTTTTTTTTTTTTTAGTACTGTCAAAATAATTTTTGTTGTTTTGATTTCAGTTTACCAGTAACTCTTACTGTAGAGAAAGTTGTTACATAAAATTGGCCTGTATTTTCTTGCCAAAAGACTCCAGTCTTGTTTAAGCAGCAGTGCTGAAGGGTTGAAGCACAAAGTCACTGTTCAGCACCCTGATTCCATGTCTCTTCTGGTAGCACAGAGCAAAACTTCCTTGTATTTCAGGCTGAAAAATACTCCATTTTCTTTCGAGATGGATTTGGCTTTGGAGAATCTCATTGTGAATTATTTCAGCAAGAGTTCACCTTCACAAGTTTCAGCTGGTACAGATCTCATTTTAACCATGGGCACTGATGAACTCAGCTGTATGGGCTTGTTTGCAAGAGGAATCTTCTTTCTCCTTCTGTTTTTCTTCAGGAGCTCCTGACAGCCCAGTTCATCAGAGCTGTTGCCACCACTTAGGTGGAAACCCTTTCCCTCGAGATCTGAGTGTACATTCAACTCACAAACATCTTTAAGTGACCCATCTGATTTTGGGCTGCCTTAATTGAAGCTTCTCGAAGCTGCCTGGCCACAGTTGACCTGAGAAGGTTCTGCTGCTGTACCTTGGCAGTGTTGGGTTCATGGCTGGACTCAGAGGATCCTGGAGGTCTTTTTCCAACCTGAATAATTCTGTGATTCCCTTCTTCAGGTGTCTTTGTTTCTACTGACTGAGCCTCCAAACTTTGATACTTTTCTTACCTGTTTTACTTCCCAATGTACTTCATTTCTGGTTGGCATCTGGTCCTGAGTAGTCCTGTCCCAGGCAGTGCCTTGTGTCCTGATTATTCTTTTTACATCTATTTTGTAAAATCTTGTAGTTGAATCTGTGGAAAAGCTTGCTTGGCTGATTTTTTTTCTGGCCACCTGTGTTTTTATAGGGGAAATTCCCATATTTCTCATTTAAAACTCTTACTTTAGGTTTTTATTGAAGACAGCAAAGGGTGTCTTTTCTGGTTCTGTTTTTTGTTTTGTTTCAGTATTCATTGTGCAGATGTGTATTACCCTGGTAAAGCTGTAAAGTAGCCAAGCTGTGCTGATCTTCACTGGAGGTGGAGTAGTTTAAAGAAGGCTTTGTGGTCTGGTTTAGTTGTTTATGCTTCAAAATAATTTAAGAGAAACGTGCCTTTTTATTTACCAAGCATTTGCAAGTAAACCTTAAAAACCCATCACAGCAAATAGTAAATAATTTTCTTTACAACACAGGGCTTTTTCATTTTTTTTTAGGAAGAGATGGGATTCTTGCCAGCCATCAGAGTTTTCAGAAGATTGCTCCTATTTTCTCCTTATTATGTGTCAAATAGTAAAACAAAAAATTGTTGACAAGCTTTTTCCAAGAAAAGGTATCCTGGATTGACACCTTTTGCTAAAATACCATTTAATTTCTTTTCAGGTGGGAAATAAGGGATATTAGAAGAGAAAATCAGTAAGCAATGCTGAAATAGAAGTTGTTTGGGGGTTTTTTTGTTTTTTTTTTTTTAAGAAAGAATCTCGAATGATTAGTTGCTTCTGGAACCTTAATCAGGTGACTTTGGAGTTTTCCAAAGTGGGCAGTGGGACTTAGTACAGCCTCAATCTGATATTGTATTGATGACTTACTGCATATATAGGGGGTTGTGTGTGTGTATGTATATATATATATGTAAAAATATATTAAAAATTATATATATATATATATAGTATTCAAAACATTGAATAAAAATGAAGTTTTGTAGTTGGTAAAAGCTGGGTGGGTGCGTTCTGCAGATATAAAAGTACAGTTATCAAGGAAACATCAGTTTTCTAGTTGGCTGAAAAAGATGGTTGTGATTGTGTATCACTTCTATGCAGAGTAAGTTCTGAAGAATTTTTTTTTTTTTTAATTACAACTATAGAGACACCAAAAACTTAAACTAATGGTCATCTATTCATTGAGCTGTGGTTGAAACCAAGAACAGGGCAAAGAACTTCGCATTAAGAAGCATGGTCATGGCTAAAATGTATCTGACATGAACCAAACAGGAAATTCTGCAGAGAAAAAGGGGAATAAGAACTCGGATCTTGTTAATTAAGGTTTTGGCAAGCTGACCTTTTGGGCCTTTTTGAAAACTCCAATGTGGGATGCATCAAGACTGGTGGTTGAATTTCATGTGTCTCTTCTGACTGCGGTGGGGGGAAAAGTTTCTTGTTGTGCTGTATTTTCCATCAGGGACAAGTCTCTGCTAGGAGAGGGATGGAGCATTCCCTGAGCGTATCTGAGGGTATTTCTGGGAAATAGCTTTTTGGAGGATAGGATAGAGACTGGTCAGAGAGGAGCCTTTGACAGGAATGGAGACTGAGGAGGGGAAAACCAGCAATCTCTGGAAATGTTCAAACAGGGAAACAAAGACTTATTTCAAGGATGCAAAGGGATTTGTGAAATTAGGTTGTTAATGGATTGAGAACAAGACTGGAAAAAAAAAAAGAAAAAGAAACCACAATGGACCAGGGGAGTTACTTAAAAGTCTTTTATTCATCTTGCTTTTAGCTTTACTATTCACGAGTTCCATGTTTTATGTATTTTACTAATAACACAGAGCTCCGGCGTTTACGGTGCTTTGAGTGTTTAATGGTGCTCGTTGTGAAGGAGGGAGCAGAGCTCCTCCATCACTCAGTGGCTCAGGGTCCCAGAGCAGGGCTGGTAGAGGCAAAATGTGAGCCTTGAGGCAGCCCTGGGCCAGGAGGCTGGAAATGAACAAAAACCTGTGTCCTCTGAAGGCTGAGACAGAAGGTTGTATTTGTATTTCGAAGAGTCGGTAGCACTCTTCCACACAAATCTGCAAAAGAATTGCCGAGTGTGACATCCCTTTCTTCATAGAGTTGGTCAGAAACTCAGCTGGTGGAGTCCCATGTTGATCCAGGTGTCTTGGTAGCACCTGCTATGGATGAATGTTACAGAAAACAGGAGAAATCCAAGAATTTCATTGAGTTCATCCCATGGCTCCCATGCATGACCTTTATGTGAAGAAGAGAAAAAGTCTAAGAGCCCAAGAATCCAGTCAGATGACGAGATAGGCGGAGATTAAACTGGGATTAAGAAGCTTGAGAAGGAGGAACATGGCAGACATAAGCCACTGCACAGGTGGGACCCCTCACAGAAACAGAATGTCTGAAGAGTATGTGTTAAAATGAGCATATTTACATAAATACATCTTACAGAGGCTTCCAAAATACATATTAAGGGGAAAAAGCTAGCAAGAACTCTCTTATGGTCTTTAAAGTTACTTACTTACTCTGAGATGATGATAGGGAAAAGATGCAGTGGTTTCGTCACCTCTTATAGGGGAAGACTCCAGAAATCAGCTTGTTGAGACATTCCTTTAGAAAGGTGTAAGATTTAAATCAAGTTAGAAGAAGACTTGCAGCACAACTTTTGAATTAATCTCAGGGTGGTCCTGCTCTGAGAATAAGGTAAATGAAAATGGGAGGCATTAGTGCCTGTTGAGACCTGGATGCCCTGGTTTTGAAAACATCTCAGTGGGTTAAAAGGACTAACACTGGGAAATTGGTCAAGCACCAGATTTGGTCTGAGTGAACGCTGTAGATAAAGTTCACCTGTGTGCCCTGTGAGAAGCAACAAAATGGGATCATGAGTGCAGAGTGAGGACGTGCTTCAGAGTAGTGTTAAGATGCCTGAGGCAGGGATGAAAAATCCACCTTTCCTCAGAGGAAAGAACCATCTGTGATAAAAGGGTCATTTTGAGGCTTTGGAGGGTTGATTTGTCAGAGACACTTGAGGGAACTGGGGCAGAGGAGAGGTTTTCTCCTGCATTAGCAGGACATGCAGGAGGTTATGGCTGTCATTAGGAAGAGGAGGAACAGCAAAAACGCTCTGGATTTTCCACAGTATTTTAGAATGCCACTTCTGCAGGGAAAAATCCCTAAAAGATGCTTAACAAATCAAATCTGAAGGGCTGAACAGGAGGCACTCTCTGAGTATGGAGGTGAATGGCTGGATGGCAAGTGTGCCCCAGGCTGGTGGGATGAGGGAATTAGGGAAACTCCTGTTCATCCTAAACTAAATCCAGAGAGGATTAAACAGGTCTCACTTCTGGAACTGCTAAGAATGAGGGAAAGAAAATGCCTGGTTTTGCCATGTCATCTTTCAGAAACCTTGTTCATAAATGGGAAAATTAGGTGAGTGAAAGGGATGTGCAGAGGGAAGCAGGGAATGAAAAACTCTGGAACCTGCCAGGAAGGAGGCAGCCTGTATAGGGCTAATTAGATGTGGTTTGTCCTTGGTGGGATTCCGTGACAACATTGTTTCATATTCTGATTTTTAATCAAGCAAACGATTGAAGAAGGCAAGAAAGAGAGAAGGACCTGCCCTGGAAGGGTGAAGTGAGCACTGAGGAGATCGTTCAGAAACAGTTTCATTTCTCTTACTTCACTGTAATTTTTTTCTGTGCAATAAATGTGTATTTGATCTAGTTGGTTCTAGTAAAACTCAGCTCTAGAATTAACTAACATGTGTGTTTTGGGTGTCTCGTCATGGAAGGGTGAAAGCAAATCCACCTCTTACTCCTGAGGTCCTGCCAGGCAATTTATAATACAACAAATCTAAGCACTTACATATGAGTGAGGTCTTGAGAAATCACTGACTTGGACATATTAATCATATCAGCAAAAATAAGGAGGCCTCTGAGTGCAGGAGTGACCATTTCCATCATGGATAGTTTTAATGAAAGATGATTTTTTTAAAGGCTTACGTTAACCTGTTTTGTTGTTTAAAAAGTGAAAATGGGGAAACAGAAAAGATTTTTGAAAAATTGAAATTTATAGTTTTGACCAGTGACAGAAACAGTAATAAATTTTTGCTTTGGTTTGGTTTTGTGGTGGTTTTATTTATATGTTGATGTGCAAAGTATCAGCTTTGGAAATAATGAGAAATCAGAGAGGGAAAGGAAAGTCTTTTGTACTTTTAGACTAGCGACATAAATGCAGAATTGGATGCTTAGCTGGGCTTCTAGCTGTGTTTTAATCAAAGAGAATTCTCCTAGTTTTTCAGGCTGAGTGAAGTTGGGAGCAATTTGCTGTATGATACGGAGTACAGTGAATCAGCATTCGCGATGGCAGCTATTTATAGTTACTCTATTTTTATTCAAAGCAAAACAATAGCACTGAATTTCAGGCAGTTGGACCAGACGCTCAGGAAGGTCTCTCTTGAAGCTGAGGGGAAAAAAAAAAAAAAAAATCTCATCTTCCTGGATCTTGAGAGCTGAGCTCGTGAGCTCCGCCGGCATCTCCATTTCAGTGCCGTCCTCCGAAGGTGAAATCCAGGGCTGTGCCGGGGAGCTGCAGGAGCAGTTGCCTCTAAAATGCAGTTTTTATCCACTGTTCAGGGGCTATCTGCATGCCTTGTCTTTTATATTTGAAGAACGGAGCAATGTAATTAATGCCTGTTAATTTTCACCATCTCTTCCAGGTTTTCTGCGACTGTTCCGTGTCCTGCTGCTGCAGCCGGTGTGGATCCGAATGCCGTGGCTACAAAGGCTTCTTACTGTCTCATGCTGGGTCCCTCAAATCCAAGAGCTACTTGGCAGTTTCCAAGGCAACCACCTGTGGAATAATTAAAAAGGATGAAGTGTTAGCGTGCCAGATATAAGGAATTCTTGCCTGAAGAGAGCGTTTCACTTTCATCCGTCTTGAGGAATCAAATGTGCTTCTGCCAGCAAAGTGAAGGTAGTACAATTAAAAAGTAATGGTTTATTTTCTGGAAGTTTGAGGTGGAGCAGCAAACCTGATATGACTGTGTACTATACAGAAATGACCGTGGTTCCTTCTGGGTTAATGTTTTGGGTAGATTTAAACAGAAAATGGACAAGAAAGGTGGTGATGGAAAGGCGCTGTGGGTGATCAGTATTTTGTATTAGTTAAACAGTTGCATGGACTGTTTTGCACTTTATGCCGTCTTCCCTCGGTTGATTTTAAGCTGGGAAGGACTAAAATGGAGCATACATTAGTTGGAGCATAAATATAGGAAGTGCAGCCTTCATGCCAAGTACACTGAGATTTCTTTGGCATTCGGTGAAGTGATAGATATAAAAGGAATCTAGGAGTGGGCTCACTGCAAAATGACAGTCGGAATCAAGGATTGATCTTTATCCCAGAGCTTACAGGGTGGGCAGTGACTGAAGTCCGTGCTGAAGCAAACTGATAATCAGGTTTAGCTGTTTTGGTGAAGCAGCAGCTAAAACCATTTTGAAGTCACATATTCCCAGATTCAGAGCCGAAGTTGCATGGTGGAAAAAAATCAAATATTAAGCAAAAGAAGCCTGTTAGAATAACAAAACATGGCAAATTCGGTTCTGAAAGTTTGAAACGTTGCTTCAGAAGTTGATGGCAAAGGTGTTAGACTGCAGATAGCTGGAAAAGTTCTTCTCCAAGTATTACATGTAACTGGATGTATCTGCTTATTATATCTGCCTTCTCTGCCAGTCATTCAAATATAGTGGAAGAGAAAAATATTACTCATTTCTGACAATGGAGTTAAATGAAGAAAAACCACATTCCCATTCTTCCCATATTCTAAATAACTGCTCAGTTAAGTCTGGTTACCTTGCCTGATGCTTTTGTACAGTTAATTTTAGGCGTGATGCTTTTGTGTAATTTATTTTAAGGGGGGAAAAAAAGAGTTCTAAATTTTGAAGTAGAAATATTTGGGATGCCATCTGGGCTTTACATAATAAATTTTTCCTGCCAAAATGTTTGTGGGATTCTATTGGGATGTGGATGGGATTTCACATTCCATCCCTTCCACAGCACAAGAGGATCATTGTTTTTTAGATATGGTGGGTCCAAGAGGAAATAAGAATTGTGTGGTGGCAGCTCTGTGATCTGAGGGAATACAAATAGAATCTATCCAGCAACGACTCTCACCTTTTACAGGTGTTACCTAATTTCAGCAGCAAATACTTGCAGGTACCAGCTGAGTACAGCTGCAGTTTCCCACCCTAATACTTGATTTCCTGTTCATTGGTTTGTTGTCACCACATCTTAAATGCCAGCATGGTTTTCCTTTTGAAGCAATCCTTCAGCCTGTTAATTCCTTTCAGAATGGAGCTGAGGAAAGTGGGTTTTTCAGGCAAATGCTGTTTTCAGATGTGGAAGGAGTGTGCTGGCAAAGTGACTGCACCAGCACAGTGAGGATACGGAATTGAGACGCTCTGCAGGTAGGGTGAAGGTGGTTGGTGTGTGTGGATCCAGATCCTTGATCTTTCCAAGCAGCATAAATAACTCTCAAAGATGGAACTGGATGCTTGTGAGAGAGCACGAGTGTATTTGTGAAAACCTGATGTAACAGCAGTCAGGTACAGGATTCCCAGGAGTGTACCCAGAGGAGTTTCAGCTCGGATACTCCTACAGAACACAACAAACACATACAAATACCTCCGTTTTTCTGTTTCGCCTTGAATGCTGTGAGTGAGATTTTTCTCATAAACCTTAAATGTCCAGGTGCTGCTGAAGCCAGTGGTGAAAAGCAGGTAGGATGAACAGCTTCCTGAAAGTTCCTATTCCAGACCCCCTTGAAGGGGATGACTTGTCTCTAAAAACATGCCTATAGAAAGGAATCAATTTTTTCCATGGATAGTTCAGCCTGGACAGCTGATTCAGCCTAGGTGGCAAACTTTTCAGGAACTCGAAGTGTGTAATTAGATCTATTTGTATATGAAATTAATTCATCCGTGCTTGTTTCTGCATATTCCATTCCTATTCCAGAGCTTCCAGAGCTAAGTGGAATTGCACTTGATTACTGGTACAACCCACTTACTCACCCTGCTCTTTGCAGCTTGAACATTTGACCCTGTCAGGTTTCCAGCCTTCATCTGCAAGCCTGTAGTTCAATATCAAGGGTAGTGAAGAGCCACATGAAGTTTTTTAGCATAGTTTGTAACAGAAATAAAAACATCCCTGCTAAATTTAGGCAGCTGGGCTGTGTGAAAGAAAATACAGTGACCAGGCAGAATTGATTTCTGATGTTCTGTATATAGGTTATGTTTTAATAATCTTTATCCCTGTGAAGTTTTACAGGACTGAAGGGAATAGAAGGTTTGAAGTAGTGATTGGTTCAATAATTTTAATCTCTTAGTGATTCAGTACTTGTCAACATAGAAGTTGTTCCTGTAGCCTCGGCTAATTAGAATTAGTGCTATATGCACCCAGAAAAGTAAAATTTTCTTTCTAATTCTCTTTTGGTGGCAGAAGATTTATGTTATGCTCCATGATGGAGTAACCTGGTGTCTTTTTGAGAGGAAAAAAATAAGAAACAGTGATATGGTAATTCTTTCAAAGACTATTTTCATACAGTGGTTAATATTTTCCTATTTCGACACCATCAGAACAACTATATCAAGAGTCAGTTACAGTGCAGTAGTCTAAAAGTGTCATTAAAATACCCATTAATTTTGTTAAATGAATTAGGACTGTTTCCTAGAATAGGTAGGACTTTCATCTTGTTGCCTGGAAATCCAGGTAATTTTTCAGGTTGGGATTTTTCAAAGGGAGTTTTTCCCTGTGACAAGACATGCTTACAGTGAAAATGTAGGGGAAATTCAGGGAAAGAGCAATAAGCTCAAGTCACCTGTGTGGAAAAAGGAACTCAAATAATGAATGGACCCTTTTGCCTAGGCTAGATTTTCCTTTGAGAAGGAGGAAACTGTTGTGCTGCAGTTTGGTGGAGGGATGTTGTATGGGGAGCAGAGTTGCATTGCAACTTCAATGCAAACAGAATTTTCTACAGGGTGACAGACCTTAGGCTTAGGCGCCAGATCCCTTCCTCCCCTCCAGCTGCTCCTGCTGGGCATTTTGGATATGCTTTTCCAGCATAGTTCAGATGATTTTCCCTGAAAGGCAACACAGAAGGTCCAGAGTAGAATAAAAAGGTCTGACAACTTGCAGAGAGGTAGTGAAGGTACGAGGAGAAAAGCAGCTCTTGTCATACACTGGGCTGGAGCAGTGATTTATCTCCAGCAGTGGCCACAGGTGGGTTATTGAGGAGCACAGCAGCAGAATGAGAACAGGATCCTCCTTCTACACACCCTTCATTGTCCAGACATCTGTAGTACATGAATTGACTGAGCTGGATGTCTTTTTTTTTTTCCTATTTTTTTTTTTATTTGCAGTGTTGACTGGACTTGTCTTCTGGAATTTGTTAATGAGAGGTACTGGGAAGTGTAACGCTCTGTGGTTCCCCAGCTTACCTAACACGTCAGCCTGTTCAGTGAGGAACCATATTCTTTTGTTAGCTTTTGAGCCTGAACTCCATTTAAAATCCACTTCTTGCACTGGAAAAGACTTAAGGAATTAATACATAACTATTTCCATTACAATCATAGTTTTCTAGAGCTCAGCCTGGTGCAAGTGTTGAGTCAGTTCAAAGCCTGCTGAGCTACACATGAAATAGGGCCACTTGCCCCATCTCCAGCCATCCTACTTCAAACTTAATTTCATTGAGATTCCTCATTAATTTCACTCCTGAATTTCATTTATGTATTTTAATGTCCAGTGAGTAATCTGCACGCATTTCTTTTTGTTTCTTCCTACGTATTTACTGCCTTTGCTACTGTGAATAACTTCACTATCATCAGCAGATGTTGTCATCTCGCTGTTGAGCCCTTTTCATGTCATTTATGAATTCACTGAACAGTGCTGGGAACAGATCCCAGCTCAGATCCCTGTGGAAAGAAGAGCTGAAATGGCACCAAGCCCTGCCAAAAGCAGAGTGGGTTTGCCTGCTTCTGCACGTGGCACAGCTGAATTTGTGGTAAAATCACTGTGCTGTTTTGGTACACTTGTTAATGTGGAGTCACTGTAAAATACTTTGTAGGAGTGGATAATAATATGTAAGATATAATGCCATTCTTCCTCACAGAATCGTTGAGGTTGGAAAAGACCTCTGAGATCACCAGGTTCTACCCTTAACCCAGCACCAGCACCATGTTCACCACTAAACCATATCCTCAAGTGCCATATCCGTGCATTTTTTGACTCCACAACTTCTTGGGCAGCGTGTTCCAGTGCTGTCTATTTGTAATTTCACCTTTGAAAGATAGAGTGGGCAAAGGATTCACCTTTCTGGATGACTGAGGATGATATTTAATGTTTAAAAGGTATAAATGTTCACAGCATTCTTCATCTTCTGAGTTTTTAGTCTCAAAAGCAACTTGGTTGGAACCTGCTGATCTGTCACTCTCTGCATTGCCAGTAAATAGAAAATTATATTAAATGAGGGAAATTAGGCTACAGAATAAATCTTCACAATCATAAATACACGCTTGTTTTCGATGATTAGGTGTAGGAAGTTGCCTGAGCAGTACAACTGTTACTTGCTTCTGTTTTCTAACATTAACATAGCAAACACATAATGTAAAACTGGGCCAGATCTAAAGGACCTTTAGCATAAAATAATTTTTCCAATGGTGTCCTGCAGCTGCAGCTTAGGGAAGTGGAGAGCTGAGGACACGAATGTGCTGCACGTGAGTGCAGTGTCCCACTGCTGCTTCCTCTTACCTTCCTCTGTTCCTTCCTAATTACTCCTGAAATTGTTTGCTTCTTCACTGCTCCTGTTACCAGCCCCTTTGAAAACTGTATTTTCACAAAGCTGTCTGCAGTGACTTCAAGGTCTCTCCTAATCAGGAAAAAAACTAATTTAGAACCCCTCATTTTCAGTGTGTAGTTGGCTGCTTTTTTCTCTATACAGGGCCTTGGAATTAATCTACTTGAATTTCATCTTCTGTTTTCTCTCCCAGTCACGCTGTATAATAACTAGCTGGAAGAAAAGAGTGAGGATAACTGCTTTGATGCACTTACTGGTTTATCTATAATAGACCTGTGACCTCACAGTGTGTCCTTCCCAGCATAATTTATTGTTCAGTTAAATGAGAGAGGTCTAACTCCAGACCTGTACAGGAGTCTGATTTTATGTGTGTGTATAAGAGGCTATGTTCTCTGCATGTAAATTAACTGTTGATTAATTAGACCTTCCTCCTTTCTGCACTGCAGCTGAGTTTTCTTCAAGATCTCATGGGGTTGGCAATTTTTAGGGACTCCCAATATCCACGGAGCTCTTTCAGAACCCTCCTGTCTGTGACCTGCAGATTGCAGTCCATCAGTTGGTATTTTTAATATTTTGGTTTCCTTAGAAATCTGGCTGCGTCCATGTGCTCCTGGCTGTGTAATTCCTGGTAGACTTTGGCAGTGAGCAATGCTCAACTTCCCGGAGAGGATCCTCCTTCCTGGTCCTCTCTGCAGGCAAGCGCCAGAGCTGGAAGTTCCCTGAACTGTTGCGTACTGAACAGTGAGTTCATTTGGGTTTTCATGTGGCAAAGAAGTATTTCTGAGGTTTTTTCCCCCTCTCCCCACAGCTTTGTCCTGTCAAGCCTTTTATGTTTTGTCACCTACTGGCCCAGCAGGCTTTCTCACGAGCTTCACCCTTCTGGTGTATTTGATAAAATTTCCTCTGAACACATCACTTCTCAGTATTTTTTTTTCAGCTTAAAATTTTGCATTTAATTTGTCAAAGTGTTTATTTTTTCCTGGAATCACAGTATGACTTCTCTTTTTGAAGGACATGCTTTTGAAGGCTTTCTTAATACTGTTCTTCGTTTTGTTTTAAGTTGCGCTTACTCGTGTCTTCCATATGCAGTATGGGGTCTTTAGCAAGCTGTCACCCCCGTAATACCTTCACCTTTTTTTGCCTGTTCATTTTAGTTTTCGTTAAAGCAGTTTTCTTGTTTCTTCATCACAGAATGCTTGAGCTTATTGAGGACCTGACTAAGGTCATCTGGTCCAACCCTCATGCTCAAGCGGGGATTTTTTTTTTTTTGTGGCACAGCTAAAAATAGAGAAAACTACTGTTTCAAGTACTGAACTTGAGTGCTTTGTAATCAGTAGTGCAGGCACTCGTCAGCAGTGAGGATCCTGTACACAGGTCAGGACTGGGTCAAGTCTTACCTCTGCTGTGGGTTTTCAGATTTGTTTGAAGGAGCGCTAATTAAAGGTGTCTTAAAAATGCAGTGTTTACATTGCAGTGACTACACCGAGAATTTACCTGTCTCCAAAATCCTGCACTTTGGCCACTTCAGTTTCGAGAGGTGATGTTTGATGCTGATAACTGTCAGGTACCTTCATGGGCTGGGAATTTTCAGAGCCACAGAACGGTTTGAGTTGGAAGAGACATTAAAGACCATCCACTTCCACCCCTGACACAGATGGGGACACTTTCCACTAGACCAGGTTGCTCCAGTCCATGTTCAGCCTGGCTTTGGACACTTCCAGACATGGGGCATTGTGTGGAGTGGGAAAGTCTGTCTGTCCTGCTGAACTTGGTTTTGTGTCTTTTCTTCCTTAATGTNAATTGTGTTGAGTGGGGAAGTCTCTCTGTCCTGCTGAACTTGGTTTTGTGTCTTTTCTTCCTTAATGTGCTTTCGTTGGGAGTAAGAAGTTTTGAGCTTCGTGGGCTTCCATGCACTTTGAGATCCTCTAGTCAGACAAAACGACACGAGAAAGTTTTTGCCAGAAAATTCCTCCTTGGTGTGGCTCTTGTCCTGCTGAATTAATTGGAGGATGCTGCCCCAGCAGGTGAAGTGGAATGAGCAGTTTTGTTCATCCTTCTGTCAGCATCTCTGTGTGGTCACATGAGCTGCTGTCCGCATTCCCTGGGCTGTAGTGAGGGATTTAGACCCCCAAAATCCTCACAAACCCAATGCAGGCATTTGAAACTGAGTGAATTAAATCCCACCCTGGTATTTCAGTGTTTTGAACTGGTGAATGTTCTAACTTGTAGACAGTTGTTTCAGTCTTCGTGATGGTTAAGAAGGAGCAATTCGGTTCTTGATTAAAAGCAAGGAGAGGGCTTGCAGAGTTTCTTTGGATGAAAGGAAGTTACAGTTTTGTGGGTGACCTAAAAAGATAAAATGATAGTGGAATTTAAAATCAAATGTAAAGATATTATAAACTAATGTTTATTGCAAGGAACAGCTTGGTTTGACTTGGGTGCTTGATAGTTTCACCTGTTTTTCCTCATTCTTATCTAAATAAGTGAAAAGTTTGGACCTTGGAGATATACTCCTAGAAACTGCATTTATAGCAGTGTATTCCATTTCAGAGATTATTTACAAAAGCACAAGGTGACAGGAAAAGGAGGAATGGCTTCAAACTGAAAGAGAGCAGGTTTAGATGAGATACTGGGAATAAATTCTGTGAAGGTGGAATAAATTGGGAATAATATTGGGAATAAATTCTGAGGGAATAAACCACTGTGAGGGTGGTGAAGCCCTGGCACAGGTTGCCCAGAGAAGCTGTAGCTGTCCCTGGATTTCTGGAAGTGTCCAAGGTCAATTTGGATGGGGCTTTGAGCAGCCTGGGATAGTGGAAGGTGTCCCTGCCCATGGCAGGGGGTGGAACTGGATGGGCTTTAAGGTCCCTTCCAACCAAAACCATTTTGTGATTCTCTGAAATGAGGAAAACCCCCAGCATACTCAACAGAAGAAACTGGGTGAGATGAATCTGTCTTTAAAGGTCAGATTGAATTTGGGTGTTACCACTTTCTGTTCCTTCGGTATGGTCAGTGGCAGCAGCGGTTGAGCTGTTTCTGAGTTTTTAAGATGAGTTTATGTCTGGACTTACTCACACACTAACAAGAAAAGGAAAACCCAAGCCCAGCCCTGAAGTGGATCTTTTAGCATATTAGTTATTAGTGGTTGTTCATCAAAATAAAGGACTGATCTGACTCGCTGGAAATTTTGTGGTGCTTTACCTTCCATATTACAAGATTGCAGTGCTCAGGTTCGTGTGGGTGAATTGGCAGTCCTGCCTCAGAGAGCAAATACAGACAACCTCTGGGCTGAGGTTAATGAACTTTTTCTGTTCTGTTTTGTTCTGTCTGTAGCTTCCTCAGTTGTGCACTCTGCAAGAATGCAGACTGATATAAAAACTATGTAGATTACATAACGTAGGGCTGGGGTTTCTTCCAGCTGAGTGGTAGTGGATCTCGGTTTCTAGCAGGTTTGAAAAGCTCTTCTGCCCACCAAACCTTAGAGCAGGTGTTTGCTTCAGCAGTGGCATTTGCTGATCCCATTGTTACGTTAATTTGGGGAAAGACAATATTTTTATGGAGGACTGAAGGATGCTGAGAGCTCACTATTTGTTCCCATCAAATAAGTATGGATTGAATGGAAATGTTCAGGGATGGTGTCAGGACGGAGAGGATGAGGGGTGTTTTCACTTAATGTCTGCCAAGAATTAAGGAAAATTAACACAAAATTCTTGTGGTTTGGGAGAATACTCCCTGGAGCAGTTGTCTGCTCCACAGATGGGGGCTGTACGGAGTGCTTGGGATAACTGGTTTGAAACGAGGGTTCCTGTACAATTTAATTGCAGGGGGATATTTCACCTTCTTTGGGATATATTAACTTGTCATTAGTTGCTGAGCACTTCTCAAGGGAAAGACCCCACAGTCCTTGCTCAGGCAGAAATCTCAGTGAAATCAGTGGTAAGATTTTGTTGGTACCAAGGCATGAAAAAGCCTCTGCACTGCCCTAAGTGTGAGCAGGACTCCTCAGCAATCAGTGAATCATCAGCTTGGTGTTTATTCGGAGAGTTTGTTTCCTTCAAGTTGTCTATTTTCACCTTCTGTAAGGTCCTAAGGTTATTTCAGGAATGATGTTTCTGGTGTTGTCTATTTTAGACACTTGATGTGGGATTTCAGGCTCCGCTGAGGTGTTGGCAGCGGTACAACATGTGGCTGGTTTACGGTAACTCCTGCTCAGATTTGTAATGCAAATACCATCTCTTCTGCAGGTTTTCAGAGCTCTGGTTCTCCTGCAACTGGGGGTTTCACCTAACTAGCATTGTGAAAGGTGGTATCAGTGTAATCCCACTGGATTAAGATTAATCTCACCTGGGTATCTGATTTTTAAAGTGAGATGAGATTTATCCACAGTCTCCTGATTGCTGTAATAAGTCCAAAAAGCAAGTAGTAAGATCTTATCTTCTTTTTATCATCGTGATTATAAAGAAGAGGGAACTTAAGGTTCCTTCATAGTTGTTGTTTCTTGGTGTTCTGCCATAAAAAGCAGAGAACAGTCTAAAGATAATTGGGCAAAGGAAACTTGGTGCTGGATGTGGAGGGGTTTTTGTGTTGGTAAAAGAGGATGAGCATCCTAAAGACTTAAGTGAAACTCACTTGAAAAAAAAAAAACTTGATATATAAGCAGTTTTTTAGAATGATGCTGCTTCTCCTCCTTGAAGCTCTTCCAACTGAAATACACACTGCCATATGCTGCTGGAATACCAGCACACGAACTGGATTAAAATACAAATGAACAGAACTGCAGCTTGAGGCTTTAGTTCTGCTGAGGGATCCAAAATGGTTCCCTTTTTCACTCTACTAAACACCTAAAGTTAGTTTTACAACATGCCTGTGCAAAACATTTCGGAGGCTTTGGGTCTGAAAGGAGGATGAGGAGGTTGAGAGGGAGAGAAAAGAATTTTTTCCAATTTTGTTGTCGTAATCTAGGGGTGGGCACAGTGGCTTGGTGCCAGTGTTCCACCTATAGCAAATAAAGAGATACGGGAAATTTTGTAGGCAGCTCAGGAAGCTTGGATTTGACATCCAGCTATCCTTCTCCGTGGGACTAATCCAGATATTTGGTAGCTTCCAGAGCTGTAGCCATAGTTTCACACTCGTCTCTACTGCTGCTCTTTACTTAAAATAGCTTTAAGACACCAAGTTAAGTGTTAGCTAGGATTTGGACTTTCTAATGTGTGTGTTAATCTTCTAAAATCTACTTTTGTATTCCAGGAGAATTTGTGGGACCGTATAAAGAGGCTTCGTAATTGGGAACAGATAGTTTAGATGCCTCATTTTTATGTTTTACATAGATACTTGCTGAGGAAAAATGCAAAGTTTCCCAGCTACTCCTCTCCTGAAAGATGTTTTGAGCCAGAGTAATGATGAATAATAATGAGCAATAAATTAACAGAGCTGTATATTGCCGTCATTGATGGGGAAGTGCTCCTGCTGATTTTATTCCAAATGCTGATCCCATAGTGGTTGATGCCGTGATATTGGGAGGAAACATGTTAGTTTAATTCGAGTGTTTTATTAAAGCCATAGATACTTATTTTAATAAAAACATCAGGTACTTGTAGTCTTAAAAAGGCTGGAAAACTGTGGTGCAAACCAGTTATTTTTCTTTCTTTTTTCGTTTTCTTTTTTCTTCTCCTTTTTCTTTTCCTTCTTCTTCTTTTTCTTCTTCTTCTTTTTCTTTTTTTCTTCTATTCTTTCTTCTCTCTTTTTTTTTTTTCTTCTCTTCTATTTCCCTCCCTGGATAAAGAAGACCTAACAGGAATGCATGGAAATTACCAACAACATTCCTCACCAAGCATTCAGGAACAGTTGGGCTACTAGTATTTCAATAATTGATAATTAATGAGATCTTATAAATAACACTTCGAGTTCTTTTTACGTGCCTGCTGGGTTTTTTTTGGAAGGGGGAGGAATGTCAGACAAATTTCTGGCGTTTCTGTGCTACCTTGGAGACTAGAAAATGTTTCATTATTGGCATCTGAGATTCTTATGTAACTTGGTAATTCTGGGAACAAGAATTTTAAGAAAAATGCTGAGCAGTTCGAATCTCCTCATAAAATTAGAAGATTTAAAACCACTGTGCTAAATACTTCTGTGATAAATTCCCCAGAAATACGAGTATTCCAAGCTCCTGGAATGCATTCTTTTTTCTAGGATTGCATCCTTCAAGAGTTAAATCTCCAAATCCCATGGAGTGAAAGACACACTGGCAGTTATTACATAAACCCAGCGTGTTTGCTTTTGCAGAATATTAAATCGGAGTGCTGTGGAAGTGAGAGGGGAAGGTGAGGAGTTGTTGCCTCGTGGCATCAGGAGCAGAGCTGGTGCTGTTCAGGATGTGGTTCGTGTGTGCAGCCCCCAGCACAGGGTGGTGGGACGGTGGCTGCCCTGGTCTCTTGCTGCTGTCAAGAGGTTTTTTATTTGTTTTCTCCAAGTTCAAGGTCTGTAATTCTAGCGGGACAAGCCAGGAAAGCACTTGCCCTGCTTTTTTTCTTTTAAAACAGCGTGGCTTATCTTATCCACTCTCTTCAGAACTCTTATTATATTCCATAGAGAAGGCTTGATTGAATTTCTTTTTTTTCAGTATAAAGTGAAAATGGTGCCTTGTTAGTGTTACCTGCTGTGTGAATTTCCTGATTCTTAAGTGGATTAGAAATTGCCATATTCCATTACCTTCTTGAGGGCACAGATAGTCTGTCACAGGAATCCACTGATTTGGGATGACTCAGAATTAAAAATGAGTCAGTTAGGCCTTATTTGCTTTGATTTTATTTCTTTTTATTTTTTCCATGTAGAATTAGAAGTAAGCAAGAGTTCAGAATCTATATACTTTATTTCTTGTGTCAGGAAACAACCTTCCTTCCTTAGATTATTTCTTTTTGTGTCTTTCATTTCTCAGGGCTCATCTGTGGTTTGTTCTCGTTGTTCCCCTTTCCTCGCGGAATGCAAGGTGTTGGTAGAACAAGTACATCTCAAACCCTTATCTCTTCCTGGGTTGCTGAACTGGGTGTGCTGTGCACTTTGGTGCCTCCAAGTGCTGTCTAAACTTCAGTCAAAAATCCAGGTTCAGGAGTCGCAGAAGGGGTGGCAGTAAAATGTGTTTGGACGATAGAAGGGCTGGAAGGAGGGAGCTGTGTCATGCAGGCAGCAAGCACGTCTTTAGTCACTTCTCTTAAGTGCTTTTCTGGCTAAACCAGTGTCCACTTGCGTAAATTCTCATCGTGTTCTAATAATACACAGTTACCATTTACTTATTCTCTGAATTAAGGTCTTATATTCTCTTTGTTTTCTCTCTTTTATTTTCCGTGTTACCTCTTGAAGTAGTGAGGTGCAAGAAAAACAGCAAATCAGGTATTTTCCATGCCTGTGTTTTTGCTGCTAAGTTTACCAAGGAGAAAACCATCTATGAAATGCTTCTTTCAAGGCAAAGGAGCACAGTTGATCTTGAGACAGCATAAAGCAGTAGGCATTACATAGCAGTAACAGTAAAATTAAACATGAAAATTAACTTCAATACTAATTTTAGGATTTTTATTTTTAATGAAAGGCAAGCAGTGTTAGGAAAAGGGGAATGGATTAAAGGTGAAAGAGAGTAGATTTAGATTGGATATTAGGCAGAAATTCTTGACTATGAGGGTAGGGAGGCACTGGAACAGGTTGCCCAGAGAAGCTGTGGCTGCCTCAGCCCTGGAATTTTTCAAGACCGCGTTGGATGGGGCTTGGAGCAGCCTGGTCTACTGGAAGATGTCCCTGCCCGTGGCAGGGGGTGGAACTGCATTGTCTTTAAGGTCCCTTCCATCCCAAACCATTCTGTGATTCCATGGCATTTTTAGATTCATGTCTCTCTATCAAGCCTGTCTAGTTCTCTGTGGAAGAAGATCAGAATTTTTCCTCAGAAGTGCATCTTGGAGTGTTTTTAGAAGCTCTGCCATCCTAAAACACCAAGTAATGGTAAATATTTAGCAGTGCTGTTGCTAAAACGTGACAAGTTACTTCAACTTGGAGCTTGTTTGCCTGCCAGCTGTAATATCTTGCTGTGCCTTTCTCTCCAAGGATCGCAGGGCTGTTTGTTATTTGTCACATTCACAAAGTACCTATGAAAACAAGGTCAGGGACTCATCTCCCTAACGAAGGAGGCGTTTGGCCTGGCGTCACGGAGTCTGTATCCCAGCCAGACCCACTGTTTTCCAGGCTCTTCCCTGAACGTTTGCCAGTCCTTTGGTGTCCCCACAGCGTGGGTATCAGAACTGGACATGAAGTTCCAGCCTAGAACTCGGCTTGATTTGTTGCACGAACCCTGAGCTGATGTCATCAGCCAAGCCCTTCATACGGCTTTGCCCTGCACTGGCAGTTCCTACCAGGGTGATTCAGTACAGCTGCTCCCCAGCCCATTTCTGGGAGAAAGTGTCCAAGTCACGGGGGAGTAGCCTGAATTCCTTCAAATACGGGCAACATTGATTTGTTGGGATGAAAATCAGTTGTTGTCTTCGACCACTGTCTCACTGTGGAGTGTTACTGTTTCCTCTGCCAGTGCCTCAGTTATCTACAAACTTAAGTCTCAAGTATTTTTATTATTATGTAGATTGCTTATAAAATTCCCAGGGCCCAGTCCCATGTCTGTTTCTCCTTGACGTCACCCATGCTCTTGTAGGGAAGCCACCATCCACGAGCTTTGCAAGAAAAAGCTGTTATCAGCTCTGGAAAAGATGAGGGGACTTGGGTATCCCAGGTGAATATTCTTACGGACAGAATGAGTCATTTTTGTGTGGACTACTGACATGTGGGTGAGTGAATCATCAGGTGTTGAACAGATTAATCTTTTTTAATAGGACACGCACCAGATAGCGTTTTCTCACTGAGACAACTTGTAGCTGCCTGAAGACAATCTTACAGAGGCAGAAATACAGTGACGTTGTGTGCTTTGGAGCGTGATACCTTGAGAGGTCATCCATGAAACAGCCCAGCGTTGCTTTTCATAGTTCTTGATGTGCGTAAAGCGGCCTTTAAAGAATTGTTAAGAATAGAAGGTTTTGGCAGGGGGAAATAATTTGAAGTTGACTGATAGTTGAGTAAGAAATTGAGCGAGAGTTTGACTTCCTGATGTGCTTGAGTTGCAAAGCAGTTGTAGGTAGGTTGTGTTTGTCTTTTCCCAGTGATGGGACAGGAGGAAATGGCCTCAAGTTGCACCAGGAGAGGTTCAGTTTGGATTCTTGTAAAAATTTCTTCACCAAAAGGGTTGTTGGGGCCTGGCATAGTGGTAGAGTCGCCATCCCTGGAGGGATTTAAAAGATGTGGCACTTGGGGACATGGATTAATGGTGGCGGCCTTGGCACTGCTGAGTTAATGGTTGGACTCTGTGATCTTAGAGGGCTTTTCCAGCCTAAATAATTCTGTTTAAATTTGCGTACCTCGTGATGTTGGTCCTGCATGTATCAAGAGCATGTGAAAAAACAGAACCATATCTTTGGTGAAGAGCTGTGCCCAAGGCCCATTTAGGTAGAAAAAAAAAAGGCTAAATTTCTTAGATTGTTTAAATGTTGGGGATTTTTTTTTCAGTCCACGGCGAAGTTCCAGTATCCAGAATTATGCTTAGTGTTGAGTTTTAATGAGGTCTGAAAATGACAGAGCAAAACCGTCTTGCTGTTATGGCTGATTTAGGATAGGAAATGAGGTATGGCATTTAGCCGTGGTTTGGCAGGGGCTTCAGTGAAAACTCACCACAAGTTTACGTGAAAAGCTGGTGGTTCGTTCCTAGAACTTTATTTAAGGTTTAGTTTTGTACCAGTACTGTGAGCTCAGGCAGTTTTCTTTAGGTTTCATTGGAAAGCATTTCTCGGTAGGTGTCCTTTAGAGGGTTCTGAAAGGATAAAAATTACTTTGGAGAGCATTACGTGGACAAAACAATTTTCTGAACAGCACCACTTTTTACATAAGGCAGGGCTACAGGCTAGAAACACTTATTTTGGTCACCAAAGTAAATTTGAAGGGAGATTCATTCATTGCAAACGAAGGTGCAGATGCTTTTAGAGTCTGACCAAATCCTTGTACGTAAAAGCATCTTCATCTTTACAGACTTCTGAATATGGATTTCGTATAGAGTAGAAGGGTTGAACACCAGAAGTGCAATAATAATAAAAAAACACAACACCACCCCCACTCTTCACACCCCCCCCTTCCCAGCTGTCTAGCTCAGTGAATTTCACACCACGGTTGCAAGGCCAGAATGATTATGAATTAGGGTTAGCACAAAATCTAGCTATTTGAAAATTGTACAGCGTTTTACTGTAATGTAAAGGCTAGAATTTCTCCAAAAATCAAATCTGAAAAATTCACAAGGGCAGGGAGGTCTCACTTTGAAAACCCAATTCATTGTGACAGAAAATGAGATTTTTAACCTTGCCTTTCGATCAGAACAAGTGGTGCCTTTTCCCCTTACCCTTTACCATTTGAGTTCTCATCTGTTCTGCACTCCTTCAAACCAAGATCTGCATCCCCACTTGAAGTACATTAAAAATCTTGGGGATAATCAACATTTTTTGACTACTGGCTAATTTTTGATTTTTATTCTTAGTGTCCTTGGGCAAGGCCCCAGGCTGTCATGACCAAATTCACAGGAGGTGCAGGCTATGGTGAGGTTTTTTAAAAATATTACACTGTGAAGAGGCTCTCTGAGGGAGTATCTTTATTGTGGTGAAAGTCATACAGCGGGTTTTCACTCTGATTGCAGCTTCAGCATAGCTCACTCTAATTTAGTTAGCCCAAGGCTATAACATAATGCTTTTCAGGATTGTAGAATGGCCATTAATGGGAATTTGCTGAGAGTGGGTGTGCATGCCTCAAGGAAAGTGTGCATAAAAAATTAAAGCCTTCTGCTTATGATGTAGTTGGTATGTGCTGTTGTCCTTGATCTAACTTAACTGGGTAGTACAGGTGAGAGCAGCACAGCAGTTCTCTGAATAAGTCACTTCAGCCTTGAAGTCTGCATTTGATAAGATTTTGTTGGCCTCAGTAGTGTGCAGCTGGTTCTTGCAAATGAGTTTTCATCTTTGTACTCAGTGATTTACAGCCCTGCACACAGAGAAGTGTCTTTGCTGTATGGATGGCAGAAGATACGTGGCTTTCAAATATCCCATGGCTTTCAAATATCCTTACACACAGGTGGTATTTAATTATGTCTTACAGTAATTGGTGATAAAGATAAAAGTCCAGTTCCAGGTCCTCAGTGCATGACCCCTTGCTCTGGCCAGTGTCACCTTTCCTTATATTGGCTTCTTTCTTCCCTTATGAAAAGTGGGCAGGTTTAGATGGGATATTAGGAAGAAATTCTTCCCTATCAGGGTGGGGAGGCCCTGGCACAGGCTGCCCAGAGAAGCTGTGGCTGCCCCTGGATCCCTGGAAGTGTCCAAGGCCAGGCTGGATGGAGCTTGGATCAGCCTGGGATGGTGGAAGGTGTTCTTGTCCACGGCAGGGAGTCTGAACTAGATATTCTTGAAAGTCCTTTCCAACCCAAGCCATTCTATGACTCTATAATATTTAATAATACTTTTTTTTTTCCAGACTGTTGCTATTCATGGCAATATCAAGAGGTAAAAATTCTTTTATTGCTGTAGAGGAGTATTTATAGAAATAAGCTCCATCCCAGCTCCCTGCTTGCTGCCATGTTTTAAAGGAGGTGTGAGAGCTGTGAATGCATCCTTCAGGGTTTCAGGAAAGCATTGATGTTTCAGTGTGCTGAGCCAGAACACCTCAGTGTTTGTTAGGATTTAGTAACATCCCCTAGAGATAAGTCAGAGTTCCGCAAGAAATCCCAGACGGAAAGCAGAACCAGCGTACAGGCAGGAGAAATGGTGATTTCCACTGCAGGTTTACCAATCTACCTTAATTCCCCTGAGACGAGGGTAGTGGGGTGGCTTGGTGGCTTTTCTTCTTCCTTTTAGCACAGCATATTCCTATGGGACTGTAGGACAGGAAAACTGCTGTGTCCCACAAGGCACTTCCATACAGGGCTCTCTGATCCCGCTCTAATTATGCTCAGTGTGGCAGCTACTGCTGTTAAGGACATGCTGCGCTCATGGAATAAAAAATTGCTAGAATTTAGCTTTTAATTTATTTGTCCTCCCATTTGGAGAGAACACTTAATGTGATTTCGTGTAATAAAGCCAACTATGTGAGCAGCCACAGAGGTGATTTTCTAAATTTAAGATTTCCTTTGAATTTATTCTTATCTCAAATAGATTAGATTACTATAGGCTGTGTCAGCGTGAGTCACTTGTAAGTGCCTGTTAATCCAATAAATCTGAGCATTTTCTTAGGGAAATACTATTTTCTGATTTCTATTTATATGATGGTCCTGGCCTTGTTGAATCCACACTGACTTTGCTGGAAATATCTCTTTGGAAAAAAATTATACAATTTCACATGCTAATGGAAATTGCAGTGAAGCAGTAAAATGAAAAATAGCCTCGAGTAATTAATAAATGGTTTAGAAGTTCTTTGTGTCACCTTTATTAGGTATTTTGTAGCAATACTGCCTGAGACTAAAAAAATCATCAGTGTGTGTTGTTTTGTTGTGTTTGTTTTATGTTTTTTTTCCCCCAGTTAATAATGCTGTTCTACCTTCCATATTACGTTTTTACATTACCCTGCAAGTTTTTTTCTTTCGCTTGTTGCTACTGCCCTACTCAGGGGTGTTGGTGGTTGCAGCACTTTGGGCATTCATTTCCCCCCTATAACATACTCAACTTCTGAAAACCAAACACTTAAATAGACAAAAGTAGCTGTTTTAAAATAACTTCAGCCTTTTTCTGTTTTACTTGTGCAGCAACTGGTATTCAGTGGCAGCAGAAGGCAAAAGCTTTGCTATGGTTTGGAATTTTTGCCTGAAATAAGAAGGAAAAAAATCAGCAGAAGAAATGTTTTTCCAGCCTGAGATCAGTATGTTTCTGTACCAGAGAGGGGGGGTCTAAACACTCCTAAAAGCTGGCTGGTAAAACCTAGTCCTCGTTTGAGCTAGAAAGTGCAGAATATAACGATTTATACTATGCATTGGGAATTTCTAGTGCTGAGGTGGGGTAAAAAAATGCACTTACTGGAAATAGTTTGACAAAATTCAGTGTTTGTAACACGTGCAACAGCGCTGCTACTGTAAGGCACCACAGTTTTCATAATCTTAAATTTGCTCGTATGTACCAAGTTTCCAAATACCTTCCTCCTCTCTGTCTCCGCTGTTGAATTTTCTCGTGCATGGTATGAGGGATGGGATGCTGAAAATCCCTGGATCTTTGACGTGTTAAGACAGACTCCTGTGGATGTTCACTGCCTGCTTGGTGACACATGGAATGTTTATTGAGCCTGTGCAGTAAAATGCTGCCGAGGCAACTGGATCCGGAGTGGAGGAGATGAGAAATTTTAATCCCTGAGTGGCATTTTGCAGATGCAGCTCAAGACTCCGAGGTTGAGATTTTGGGTCTCTTAGTGGTAGTAGTTTATTGGTAGCTACTCCAGATCCTGATTAATGGTGATTTCAGCTGATTTTGCCAGCTGAACATATGACCTGGTCTAGGCGAAGGTCCTGGTCTAGTGGGAAGTGTCCCCTGCCCATGGCAGGGGTAAGAACTAGAGGATCTTGAAGGTCCCTTCCAACCCCAAACATTTTACGATTCTGTGATCTCTCCAGAAGATACTTAAAGAAATACAGGAGATACACAGAGACTTGAAGGTTTACAATGTCTGGAATAAAATCACAAGAGAAAAGGGAAAACTAAACTCTGCATCATGTTGATATGTTAAATTTAAGTCATTTGAAAAGTAGGTACAAGGATACAATTTAAAATCAATATAAAAGCGTATTAGAAGCACAGAATGGTTTGGGTTGGAAAAGACCTTAAAGATCATCTTGATCCAGCCCCTGCCGTGGGCAAGGACACCTTCCACTATTCCAAGTTGCTCCAAGCCCTGTCCAGCCTGGCCTTGGACACTTCCACGGCTGGTGCAGCCACAGCTTCTCTGGACAACAGTCAGATAGGGTTTATATAAAAATCTAAGGTACAGAAAGATGGATAACCAGCATTGATAAGGAACATGAAAAAACCTTGTAACTGCATTGGAAATTGGAGGAGGTCAAGGGAAAAAATGCAGGTCTCCTTAGCAGAGTGAAGGTAATAAATCAGAGAGACCACTCTGAATAAAACTGCTGAGCATAACTGTTTAATGATGGATCTTCTGAAGGAACCAAAATCCCTTTGGTTTGCTGTGGGAATAACTTTGGTAATTAACAGGTCTCACTCGAAAACAGTGAATTGTGATTTTTTCCCATCTGAGACCGGTGCAGACTTCGGCATTTCACCGGAAAACAGGTGTGGGCAGTGTGTGTGGGCAGGCTGACTGAGAGGCTTGGATGCCAAATTTTTCAAAACACTGGAGTTTAGAAATTAGGAATTCACAAGTGTTTAAATAAGTATATTTGTTGCAGTGGATTGGACCAGTTTAGGTAAGGCCAAATTGCTGAATCTGACCCAAAAGGTTGTACAGCAGAAAGAACAGTGTGTGGAGAGATGTGGAGAGTAGAGTTGTGGTCTGAGACAAACCTGCTGTTTCCTAGATAAATCTGGTTTCTAAACCCAGTTTTTATTTCATAAAAAAGTTAAAATTAAGTTTTCCCTTCTAGTAGAAGCACAGACCTGTTTCAAAAAACAATTCTAAACCAAGAATTGGAGGGCACAAATGTTTCCAGTACTGGGACACGGAAGCGTTTTTTTAAAATTTGTTTGTGGCCAGCAATGTGGCACAAATTGCCAAGACTTGGGTTTGAAAGTTCTGTTCCCTTCTAAACACAGACAGTAACCATAAAAACAAAAAAAAAATTTTTTTTTTTTGTGGTTTATGACCTTGTTGCACTCCCACAGAGCTATTGAGTGGCGAGAAAGGACTCCCACCCCAGGTACTTGGGCACGTGAGTAAGGAGGGCTGAGTTCACCCTGTAGGTTTGCTGGTTTATATGGAATCGTGGAGTTGTTTGGGTTGGAAGAGACCTTTAAGGTCACTTAAATCCAAGCATCAACTTACCAGCACCGTCATGTTCACCACCAAACCATGTCCTCAAGTGCTATAGCCATATTTTTTTGGAACACTTTCAGGGATGGTGCCTCCACCGCTGCCTTGGGCAGGCTGTTCCAGTGCTTGACCACCCTTCTCATGAACAAACTCTTTCTAATATCTAATCTAACCCTCCACTGGCATAGCTTGAGGCCATTTCCTAAAATGAAAGGTTCGGTTAATAGGACATTTTAACAACAACAGCAACAACAAAATTACAGAGTCCGTTCCATAGCCTTTGTGCAAACCTGGTGTTCCCTAAGTGCTGCATACTCAAATGGAATTATATATTTACTTTTAAGAGCAGGAGATCCAATTTCTGTGCCATTTGATGGGATAGGTTTGGTACTGGCTGTTTATCAAACATTGAGAGCCCTGCAGAGAGGGAAGTGGGGGAAGAAAAAAACCGAAAAGTAGTAGCAGAAGATGTTTTGGCAGTTAAGTACTTCTCGTGTAGAAGAATTGTTTCCAGGACAACAAGGTTGATGGAGTTACAGAGTGAGTGTGTGTTTTCTTTCCTCTTCAACTGGTTAATCAGTGAGGTAGGAAAACTTTGCTTTGTAGGTGAGCTGTGTTACATCAGTTATTTTTAGGCTGCACTTGATTGTCCATGTGGCTCTTTGCAGCTATTCAGGAGATACCTGGCATGCAAGAAATCATATTTGCTTCGTGGTTTTTTTAAGGTCACGTGGTATTTTAAAAAAATGACAATCTAGACTATTAACAGCTCTTTCTGGTATTTTTTTTTTTGGTGTGTTTGTTTCTCAGAGACATAAAACAGCTTTGTGCTTTAAGTTCCAAGCTCATCTCACTGGTGGGATGCGAGTTTCTTTCACTGTTTGCACAGAATTTTTCCTCTGTTGGTATAATACATATTTTTTTTGTATATACTAATGATATACTGTCATGCAAATGAATTTGGAATAAATTAAAATATTAATTTTCTCCTAGAGTATATTCAGCTGTAGGATTCCTTTGTGAGATCTATTTTCAACTGGAGTTTGGAACTTGGAATAAGGCGGCACTGAATTAAATGTAGTTGCCAATTTTAAAGGGGCACAGCTCGCATAAAATCACACCCATCTCCAAAATATGTTGATCTATTTAAAATCTGGAGGAGTATGATGAGATCTGTACTTGTATGCTTTTCCTTTGTATATTTGATTGTACTCTGAGTTTAATTTTTTTCTTGATTGTTTTTTTTTCCTGCACAGCAACGCTTTGAGAAAGAAATGCCATTTTTTTAAAAACCACAAATATTGGCTGTGCATTTTAGAGGCAGAAATAGCAAAAATAGTGTCCAGGTCATTAGTGAAAAACATACTTCGTAAAGCTCTATTGTTCTGCTGAATTAAATAGCTTGAAGTTTAACTGTACCCCTTATAAATGAGCTGATGATTTCATACCCCCTAATGATACATGCATTTATTTCATATTGCGATTTTAGAATTTAGGATTAAGAAAACACTTCTTGTGCATAGTTGTCTGATGAATTAATGAGATACTCAGCTTCTTTCTGAATGTGTTGGGGTTCTGCTGGTGCTGGAGCTTGGATGCCATGTGCTGAGGTCCGAGTGATCCCTTGTGAACAGCTAAGTTTTATTCTTTGGATGTGTTTTTCTATCCAAATCCATGATCCTGTATTGATTGGGGAGAATGACGTGGCACGAAAACGGCCATGCTCAGGTGACCCTGGTGATCACTGAATTATTTCTGTGTCCTGGGGCTTTCTAAGTTGTTGGAAAGTGAAGGGAAGCAGTTTGACGAATCCACGCTGGCATTTACTTGTTGCTTTGTTATCCCTTCCTGGCTGCAAACCGTAGCCAGAGTCAGGATTCTTTCTGACTGGTGTCCTCTTTCTTTTTTTCTAATACTCTCTTTTTTTTTTTTTTTCCCTCCTCGAAAATTACCATTTTCAGCAGAAGAAGAACTCCACTGACCTTGAGCAATGAGATGTCTCTGTGCTTCATTTTCCACTCTGTCCCCAGTTACTGAGTTATTCCATTATCTGGAGCAATCCAGTTCTTCTTCATGGAGGTTTGAGTAGTTTTTCCAGGTTGCTACTTAGCCTAGTAAGGGAATGAGGAATTTTTTTTTGCTACTTCTGCTGCAAGTTTACTAATTATGTGGTTAAATAGAGAATGTAGCATCAGAGCATTCTTTTTCAGGACAATACTCTCATAATTCTACTTAGGAGATTTTTCTGTTTGTTTTTCTGGTTGCTTGCTTTTCTTTTGCTTCAGTTCCCAGTAAGGTATGGATATACTTTCTGTGTTCATACGGATTTGAATCCAAAGCACAGAGCAGGACATAAGGGACAACCCTTCCAGTATTCAACTCCCACTGATGTGTCTTAGGGTGCCTGGAACACAGGGGTGCTAGGTATGACCCCAAACCAAGAGCAAATCATCCCCTCTGTGAATTAGGTGCTGGAGGCCGTCAAGGAACACTCACAGCTCTAACAAGACACTGCAAAAGATACCTTTGAGCAATTAGATCCTTTTTTTAAAATGTTTGTTCACGTCCTCTGCGGCAGCGAGGAATTTCTTCGGTCAACTCTGCAGTAGGTTTTGGAATTTATTTCTAGTTTGTCAGTGTCATGCTCAAATCGCCAGGCGGTCTCTAGGGTTCATCTTGATAGAGCAGTTCCATGTAGCAGGAATATTCTGGCAGTCAAAATCAGAGAAACAGACAAGAAGGATGGAAATATTTTCCAGTGTTGACTAAAAGCGAGCAGTAAGCTTGAAGCATTAGTTAACAATGTAATGAGAAACGTCAGTTCAAGCAAATACTTCTTTTTTTTTTTTTTTAACAGAATTTGTTTTCTTGGTTGTGTTGCAGAAAAAGAAACGGTGACTGAGTTGCACAAGTGAACCAGGACAACGCAAAATGTAAGTCAAAGAGAAATGCTCATTTTCCTATTTTATCCGCCTGTTGGTCAACTGTTCTATAAGACATCCATTTAATTATAAAGGGCATTAGTTTTCCTCATTTCCTGGACTGTGAGTGCAGTTTGTAGAACTGTCTGAGTTCCCTGGTTTGGAGCCACATGGCTCAGGGTGAGTGGCACGAGGTGGATCTTTTCTGTCCCTTTGTCATCACTGTGTCAAGGCACAAAGGAGTTCAAGGTTGGGTTGTGTCTTAATTACTGCTCTTGTAGCTGTGGTGGTCCAGGGATGGGGAGAGGAGAGTTCTGAAGGCAAGAAGGGCTGGAAAGAGATTTTGGCCTTCAAAACTTGTTAGTATTGTCTGTAATATCAGCTGGTGTAAGAAAAGCTGGAATCTTACTTTAAGGCTGCTGTATTTTGGCTGAGTATTTTGGAATATATTTAAAACATTTACTTGAGTACTGCGAGTGTTCGTGGTTTGATGGGGCTTGGAGCAGCCTGGTCCTACTGGAAGGTTTAGCACAAGAGTTTTTCCATTTTGGTCAAGAGAGCAGCGTGTTCTTCAGTGGCATTTTGCATGGCAAGCCTTACAGACCATCTTTCTGATACCCTTGTAGGGGATCAGAAATGGCAAATTTTAAAGAGAGATGCTTCCAACTGTCCTGAACAGAGCATGTTCTATGTGATAACAACATCTACATTGCAATCGTAATAACAAAACCCAAGGTGATTCTGAATCTGATTTCACACCAGCTAATGAGTGGACTCATTATAAGATGATGGGAGGTTTTCTGTGTATTATTGACTCAACTCTAAAATATCTATAACTCTGCAAAATGTGTCTCAGCTTGTTTACTAAGCGAGAAGTACATTTTTAATGCATAGGTTTTGAAATTATTGGTGACTCCAGTTTTTCCAACAGCCTTTGTGGGGTGTTTTAGTTACAATTATTTTTTACTTTTATGGATGCCATTTTAATTTATATCTATATCTCGCTTTTTAAATCTTTTCTATCTGAAAAGTTTTAAGTAATTCTGCAGAGTTGCTTTTTATAGACAGTCAATATTTTTAAAAAAAAGAAAAGTGGTAGAACATGTGTCAGGCGTCTGCAATTCCGTCAGCATCATGTTTTCCACAATGATTTAATAGCTATTGAGTCTCCTCAAATATCTTTGTTTCCAAGACCTTTTTAATGGTAATAAATCATCTTGGCTGTAAAATTCTTGATATGATTCAGTAGGACAGTCGTTTCCTTAGCACATTCCCTGAGAGATCATAGATAGAAATGGAAAAGTCCTTAACCAGGTCAGCTTTTTCCCTGCAATATATGTGGTCAGTGCTGGAAGTGATCATGAAGTTGCCAACATTTGTCCTGGTCAACTGCAGTTCTCCAATGTTCCCTGTTCATTTGTTGCTAATTTACAGTGGATTTTCTGTTAGAGGTACTAAATTACACTGAGAAATGCTGAGCCAGATACAGAATAAAAGATTTGTCATGGTGTGATGCAACTTTGCATTTTAAAAAAGGTCTGTCTCAAAATTCATATAAAAATACCAATGAAATTACCCAAAACTTACAAACTTACTTAATTTCCTCATCCATTTGCACACAAGGGTGAGGGTGGTGCAGTCCTTGGGGTAGAGGTTGATTTAATAGATTGTCAGGCTGTGAGCATGGTTGAGTTGTGATATATGGTCCGTCAATCTCTGGAGGGTGGTCGTGCATTCTGTAACCCCTTGTGGCTTTCTGAGAGCTGGAAAAGGCTGTTTAAAGTGGGCATTGCTTACTGGGAGCAGGCAAGGAAGGAATTCAGCCAAGAGTCCATGAGGAGTTCTGTGTATTAAAGTAGTTCACCTGAAACATCACGTGTGCAGATAAAAAGAGATGTGTTTTTGGTCAAAACTCTGCATATCTGGGGTTCCAGGTAAATAACCAGCAAGGTACAGAGGGATTCAAGGAGAGGTGGTATCCCTTGACCTAAAGTTTGTATCTCTGTGAATTACTGCTGTTTTCTTTCTGTGATGTTTTCCAAGTTGAACATCAGATATGGTTACAACCTCTATGGTTGCCTGAGAAGCTGTGGCTGCTCCATCCCTGGAAGGGTTCCAGGCCAGGTTGGACGGGGCTTGGAGCAACCTGGGATAGTGGAAGGTGTCCCTGCCCATGGCAGAGAGTTGGAACAGGATGATCTTTAAAGTCCTTTCAAATCCAAGCCTTTTTATGGTACTTGAATAGTCCTTTAAGTTTCATGCTGAGGGAAGCAGTAAGTTCTGGGGTTAGTTATTCACTTGAGCATTTCCTTAAAATAATCAGATTTTGAGATCTGGGATTCTTGATTCTCTTTCCTACCTCAGAACAGGAAGTAAGGTTACCCCAAGGTTTAGCAGATTAATGTATTAAATTAGATTAAGTCTCTTACATTTGTTTTGGAAAAGGGGACTTTGTATTCCTACAGGCCTCACCTGCCAAACAGATAATTCCATTTTAACTGTGCATTTTCATCACGTGCTTTTACTGCAAGGCATAAACCTTAGTTTTCTCAATGATGTCCTTTAAAATGATCCAAAATAACTTTTGTTATAGTCATGCTAGAGAACAACCTCTGCACTGAAAAGATGGAGTCCAAAATTCTATCTGCCCTGTGGGATCTTGGCAGGAGTACTCTGTGTCATGGCATTGTATTCATTCCAGTTCATGTCTTACAGAAAAAAACAGTTGTACCATGCACAGAGACATATTTAGGGTTGGTAGAAGTATTTTGTGTCGTAGCCCTGTGTAAATGGTTGGTTGGTTGTGCGAGGCTGGTCTTCAGAAGGGACCAGATGACGAGAAGCTCTTCACTGGCTGAGGAAGCGTTCTGCTGACTCACGTACCTTCCTCAAAGTGGCTTTGTCAGTTGTGTTTGTCACTTGTACCTGTGAAGTGCGGACACCAAGGCTGCTTCAGACCTCAGGCACAACAGTAAATATTAATATTTTGACTCTTTAGCAGTAAAAGCCCAGTGTCTGACCTCAGGAGGAGCTCACTGCCGGCTTATCTCTGAGCAAGTAGTGTCTTGGAGCATATTCCCCTTTACTCTGAATGAGAAGGAGGGTTTGAAAAGGAAATTAAAGACAGCGAGAGTAAAGAAAGCCATTTTCCTCTTCAGGTGTCCCTTTTCTTCTGAGAAGGTCCACAGGCATGGATGGCATAAAAGGAGACAAACCCCGAAGAGGTCAGTGTTGTTGGAAGTGTGGGGAGTAGCCATTCACACAGGCAGTGGGTGTTCAAAGAGAAACTCTCCATCTGACAGTGCTGTCCTCTAGATGACTTAGAAACATGAAAACACAACTTGGTTTTAAAAGAGGGCTTTTAATTTATGTCAGATGTGAGAGTACCTGTAAGTTTAATGTGTGCTCTGCAAAAAAGAGAGGAGCTTGCTAAGATGAGTTCTTAGATTTCCTTTTTGTGCTTTGTGGTGAGGTGACTTCCCATGAAAAGCTCTGGCACCACCATGGACACTGAGAACCTTTTATGTGTCTTCTGTAGGAGCAGTCCTTGTGCCACACGAGCAGGAGCTGTGTGCTGGAGTGATCTGTGTTACTCACTGCTAAAGGGTTCATGGGGCTAAAGGATGGTTTGTCAGAGTTTCGGATAATTGCCTCATCTCTGCCTGCAGTGAAGTATATCTGCATCCGAACAGATAATACATAAAATGCATTATACATGATATTAATGCAGGAAATAGAAGCATCATAAATATATATATATTTAGTAGCATCTTAGCAATTTCAATTTTCATAGTTTCCAAGCAATGTTTTCTCTCTTCATAAGAGGAAGGAGTGCTGCTTCAAATCTGTATTCACTGTACCCATATGAAAAGGAATTTGCCTTTAGATAAAAAATTAGGACTTTTTTTTCTCTTGTTTTATTGGCTCTGAAATACTAAATCCTTTTATATTGTATGTGTACAGAGGAGGAGATAATGGGTGAGATACCACATCAGGAAAAAAGAAAATCTACGCAGCCCAGAATTAACACTTATATCTGTGTGGAAAACCTCATTGGAGTGCAAAACGGATTTAGATTTTTGAAATGAAAGAATGGTAGGACACAGAGATGGAGCCTGGAGATCTGCGTGTTGTTTGTACTTCTCATCTGTTGCATAAGCTTGGACAAGCTGCTTTGCATTTTCCTGCTTCATTTCTCCTGTCAGCGATCTGTGTGTTTTACTTGCTGTTGGTAAAGCACTTCAAAATCTAGAATTAGTTTTATCATGGACTTCTCTAAGCTTACTTCAAATCCATTTCCTCCTCACGTATGCCTTCCTAAAGACAAGAATAAATAGATTTTTTTTTTTTTTCCAAATACTATGGATTGACTGATATTCTGCAGCTGCTCAAGGCAGGATTTAACTGGTCCTTTCTGCTGTCTGAGCATCCACTGAGCAGCTCCAAATCCAGAGTCCTCTTGGGTACATTGCATCTCCAATTCTCTTAGGGACGTGGTCTGCCAAGAGGTGTTTCGTTCTTCTTTGTAATGAGCAGCCTGGAGTTTCCAAACCTCCTGGTGTAACAGACCTTCAAAGGCTGATCTTGCGCAGGAATCAGCCAGAGCCTGGAGCATCGTGGGTGGGTGGCTGACCTGGGTGATGCTGGAAACTCAGTTTGTATCCCTGAAAAGCATTTCCAGGGTATCAATGTTCTGCCATGGTATCAGTGTTCTCTGCAGCATCCTCAGGTGTGTGGCTCAGCGCTTTGGCAGCCGTACACCTCCACCTCCTGGTCCTCAGAGGTGCAGGACTGATTTTCCTCTCCCAAACTGGGGCACAGCGAGTGTAAACCTCAGTGCAGGGAGACGTTCTTGTCCTCAGGTGCTGCTGCTGCAAATACGTGAAATGAATTCAAGCAGGAATGAGAGGGTGTGGATGCAGTGGTTAACCAGGAGAATGCATCAGTCCTGCTCAGCCAGGTGTTCCAGATATTTAGTTTATAGAGTTAAATCACTGCCATTAGAAGAAACCCCTCTCCACTGAAACATCCGTGCTCAGAAGCAGCTGCCGCACTGCTGGGCAGCTTTGCATTCTCCATTAAAATGTTACCAGCATCCTGGCAAGGATCCCAGGGACAGAGCTGAGGAAGTGGATGGTATAAAAGCAAGAACTCTTTGGGCTTTTTGTTCTGCCTCGATCTGTCAGCCTTGCTGCGACTGTGCTGTGACAGAGCATCTGCATTCCACGTCTGGAGACGCGGAGAGTGAACTCCTGAAGGGTGGCTGCTCATCCCTGTGCTTCCGTTCAGGGGTGTTAAAAGCCCTGCAGGCTGTACACAAGCGAGCTGTAATTTATTTTAATTAAATACAATAGCTGCATGCATGCTGCAGAAGGGATAAGACAGGGATTCCCCACCTCTGATTTATCGTCTTGCTGTTTGGATTTCTTTGCCATTGTCTTCCCACTCACAGATTTATGCAGGGATGTCTCATCCTCTCCCTCCTGTGCTGTTAGCAATGGCATCTGTCTTTCAAAATACAATTTTTCTTAATTTTTTCTGTTGTTGAGAAGCCGTTCTTACCATGTATAGCAGAGCTATCCCTGCCTTCCTGACACACACACCTGTGCAACATTTATTTTAATCAAAGAGCTACAGGAAGCAAAATTCCCATCCCTTGGAAGCCTTCTCATAGCTGATTTTTATTTTTTGAATTAGGGAGCTGGGAGTACCCACCCTGGGGCTGGCAGGCAGCCTGGCAGGAAGCTGGACAGACTGGCCTGCCGGCCAATCTTGTTGCCTTTTATAGAGCTTTTTGGTGAAATCAGCACATTTCCATGCAGTCGGTGCTTTGCAGTGCAAAATTGTTGTGTTTGGGACGTGTTTGGAGTTTTGGGCGCCTCTGGTTTTAGACTGCAGCTTGTGACTTTGGGAAATGGTTAACTAATTTTAATAATTACTAGAGATGATTTTGTGAGAAGACAGGAAGTGTTTCTGTGGAAGAAAATCCTCTTGGAAGGATGTTCTTTAGGTGGCGTGAGGGATTGCCTGGTGCCTGACACTATTGGGGTAGGTGAGGTGGCTGGCAGCGACCTCACACTCCCCATCCACAGCTCTTGTGTGACAACTCTTACTGATCAAATTGCTGCCCAGTGCTTTTTCTTCAGCTGGCTTACTTGGGGGAAATCCAAACCATGTAGGACCTGGATCTCCCTCCCACCTCTTTTGATAGGGCAGAGTGAGAGCAGCCAGTGGGGAAACACAGCCTGGGAGAAGCAGCAGAAGCCTTTGGGTCTGGAGGGCAGCGTGTGGCTGCGCTCCATCTGCACAGCCGTGCCTGGTGCTCCGTCAGGAGTCATGGGACTCTGGCCTTCGGGCCATGGAATTGCTGGGAGGAAGCCAACTGGCCTTCCCAAGGTTGAACGATGTTGGCATTTTCTGGACATCTTCAGCATCTGATGTGGAACCCCTCAAACTCACTGGCACAGCAGAACCGTCCGTCCAGCACTTGAGACAGATCCCGAGTGTATTTTCCCTCTTAGTTCTCTTCAATAAATGAATCTGCCGCCTTGGAAAGTTCTTTAGATTATGAAGCATTTTGAGGCTCTGAGTTTACAATGAATCACAAATGAACAGTTCTTTAAAAATAACGTCAAGTGAAATTGGTCTTTGCGTAAATTGTTGCTGCTTTCAGAGTAAACATGAATGGGACCTAAATTCTCAGAAGCAGTTCACGTTGTTGTGGCCTTTGAGTATTCCTTAGAATGGATCTGATGTTGACACAGACATAAATAATCATCTGGATAATTTTGCTGAGCCGCTCTTAAGTGGAGTGATATCCACTAGGGAAGGATATATTTAAAAGTGCAAAAAGACTTTATATGTTTGGGGTTTGTTCTCGGGTGTTGGAGCTCCAATATTTGCACAGTTGCTGTGTGAAAGCTGAGTGTATAAATCTCATTGGAGGAGAACTCAGATGATAACCCAGAGCACCAGTGAAAATAAAAAAGGAAAACTCTCCTATTGTGGAATTAATTTGAATAGGTTTGGTGGTTCTTGTGTACATGGAGTGTAACTTCACAGGATCCCATCCAGGTACATAACACATAAGTAGTTCCTCAGAAATCAAAGGAGGTTTAATCTTATAAAACTTTCATAATAGGAAAGTGTAGCCTTTGTATCCAGAAGCTAAGCTGGTTAAGCAAACATCTCATATTGACTTAATTTCTTAGTCTGGCTTTGGGTGTGAAATGTATCTCTACCAAAATGAAACATGCCGCTTCTTTAAAAAATGTATTTATCTTCTTCCCCCCAAAAAATGTGTGTTTCATGAGCTCCTGCCTTAACAAAGGATGACTCTTTTAACTCCCTTTTGTGCTTTCTGTTTTCTCCCTGCACTCTGCTCCAGTACTCAAGGTGCACAGGGCAGTTGAGGTCTCAGAACGTGGCTGTTGTTAAATAAAACTACACTGAGATTCAGGAGTTGAGAGCCTGCGAGAGTCAAGTCTGCAAACTGGTTTTTTCCATACCCAAGAAGCGTGAGTCAGATTTTGCTAAATGAGTCAAACCAGTCCTCGGATTCGTTTGCAGACACTCTAATGGATGTATAAATTAGACCAGTATTATTACTGTGCACAGAAACGGCTTCTGAAGCTGATTTAGTTTGCAGTGTCACTGTGAGCGCCAGAGGGGACAGGGTGAACAGAGGTGATGAGGAAGTGCAGCAGTTCAGGTTTGCCCGGATGCCCAGGAAGGGCCGGGAATCCTCCTGCAGCTCGGAGGGTGGACACAGGTTCCCTTTAGTTCACTGCTCCCGTGGGACTCATCCTGGGCCTGAGAGATGGTTAATGTGAGTGTGCTCATCCTGGGTGATGCTGCTCATCCTGGGCCTGAGAGATGGTTAATGTGAGTGTGCTCATCCTGGGTGATGCTGCTCATCCTGGGCCTGAGAGATGGTTAATGTGAGTGTGCTCATCCTGGGTGATGCTGCTCATCCTGGGCCTGAGAGATGGTTAATGTGAGTGTGCTCATCCTGGGTGATGCTGCTCATCCTGGGCCTGAGAGATGGTTAATGTGAGTGTGCTCATCCTGGGTGATGCTGCTCATCCTGGGCCTGAGAGATGGTTAATGTGAGTGTGCTCATCCTGGGTGATGCTGCTCATCCTGGGCCTGAGAGATGGTTAATGTGAGTGTGCTCATCCTGAGTGATGCTGCTCATCCTGGGCCTGAGAGATGGTTAATGTGAGTGTGCTCATCCTGGGTGATGCTGCTCGGCTGGGCCTTCCTCCTGACAGCCCTGCAGACACGAGGGTGGGCACTGTCCTTGGGATGGAAAAGAACTGTGGCAAAACCCTGCTTGGCTCATCCCTTGGGAGCCATGTCGGGCTTCCAGACACCACTCTCACAACAACAGCAATATTCTCCTAATGCCTTCCTGGAAATAAATGCCTTCCTCATGCTTTGCATTTCTCATGCCAACATTCTTGTGCATAAAGGTGTCCTCCCAGGTCAAGTGTCTGGAGTTGCCACCCTTCACCAGGATGTGACTCCCGCATGGTTTGCTGGCTGTGTCATGCAGAAACACTCCCTTTCCTCGGAAGGAACTACATGACCATTAAACCTTTAGCCACAGGCACCTTCCAAGTCTTAGTTTCTTCTCCTCTGTTCCCGTGTTTAACCTTCCCTCTGAGAAATTTCTCTTTGGGTTGTGACTTTTTGACCGGGAAATGAATTTGATGGCTCCATTCTCCAGCGTCTCTCTTTGACTGGCTGCAGTCAACAAACATCCTAATATTGTGCTCAGAAAAGTGACTAATCCCTCCTGTGTTGAATGAATTGGTAGACAGGCATGCATTTATTTTCCCTATTCCTGTGTGTAATCAACCTAGAAGGAATTTTTGAAATTTGCTTTTTTTTCCGCAGTTTTTTGGTGGGGACCCGGAGGAAGTGAGTGATGGAATTCAAATGTAGCAGTTGAAAGATTTCTGCCATTACTTACTTGTGGTACAAAGATGGGTTGGCAGCATCAGATAAGTGATATGCACAGTCCCTTGTAGGTCCCTGGATGGTTCTAATTCTTCTATAACTCAAACCAGCACTGAGTTGTCTTCACTCTCAATGAAGAACATCATGTGTTTGAAATTTATTTGGTTTAGATCATTCAGATCTTCATTATCTTTTCTAAAAGGTTTTGATTTATAAGATGATGATTGTAGAAGAGTGGAATTCAGGATTCCAGCAGCAATCTTGTCACTTCTTTTTTTTTCCTCTAGTTTAATTCTGGCAAAGTTTTGTGAAACACAGTGTTTAAAAAGGTGTTCTGTACTTTTTTACTCTTTTTCCATCTAGTTCCTGACTTGTTCCATTTCTCTGAGTTTGTGACTCCATTACCTTCCTTCATCTCCAATCTGCCAGTAATTTCTGAGTTAATTAGCAAGAAGCTGAGAGCAACAGGTTTCAGATTTTTTCGTGCTAAGATTTCTTTTTGGGGAACTCTGTGTTCCAATTGGAGAAAGTATCTTTTGCCTGAGGGAATTCAGAAGTCTGCTTCCCTGTCATGCTGACCTGCAAAGCTGTTTCTCTCTCTGATGTTCATGTAAATTTTTATTTCTAAGGAATTTAACAAGATTCACCATCGGCAGTTGCCTCTCTCTGACAGCTGCTCAAGAATGTAGTTTAAAGTAAGCCTGTAATTTCTTGGCACCTGTAGCTGAGTAAGATAAACCCAGTCCTGATCCACACCACTAATCTAGTCGCTGTTGTATGGGTGCAGTCTCCCAGAAGGTGTTTTGTGTACTTGAATGCTGTATCCTGTTCACTGCAGATGGTTTGGGGTGCTGGAGTGACTCCAGAGAAGACAGGTTTATAATCAGCATTCAGTTCTATTCAGCATTTTGCACCACTTCCTGGACAGTATGATAAACAGTTACTTGAAAAAGAAAGAAATCTTCTTATCTTGTTTGGAATCTTTCTTGGGGTTGCTGCCCCACATGCTAAAGACAGATCTGGCTGTTTTGATGTACAAGGAAAATACCCGAGGATCTGGTGTTTAAAGACTATGAAAAAAACGTTTTAGGGAGTACCAGTTGTATTTTCAACCACATACATTATTGCTCAGCTCTTTACATCAGGCATGTGCTATGTCTCTTCAGACAGTACAGAAAAATCTGTCTTCATTGAATCTGTGTGTCATTTTTAAACATAGCAATAAAATCACATTGTACTGAAGCACTGGACAGTATCACAAACCCCATGTACAGAATTCACCCAGCTGATTCATATTTTGTTGCTACAGTGTGTGAAATAGAATTGAGGTTTCTGACCCCTAAGAAAATGTGCTGCCATTATGGCTTTGTTGTCTGCACATGTAAAGTCTGTGTCTCACCAAGTGTTTGTCAAAAGGGAGTAGAATCCTTCAGTATTTAAAAGAGGGCATCACATTAAAACTGAGCTGTTACCACAGTGTCTTTTTTCTTTCTCCTCTTTTCCATTTTTGGGTCAGATGATTCAGGTTTTCCTCAGTGCTTTTAACCTTTTGCCATCTGAGTGAGGTGCTCAGGGGACAGCAGAGCTGTGAGGCCATCACTGAAAAAAATGCCTCTGCTGGGAGAGCTCTGTTTCACTGTCTCACTAAATGTTTGAACTAAGAACTAAAATGTTTGCTTTTAGCTGTTAGCTCCTTGTTACTCTCTATTTTTCCTCAGCACTCAAGTGGCATTCTGGTAAACATTTCTCTTATTCTTTCACCTCTAACACTTTCCCCTTCTACTATAGAAATCCGTGTGTGAGATAGAAGGAAAAAAAGAGTTTGTAGCTCATGTAATTTACCAGCTCTTCATGGAAATGTAGACTTAATTGCTGGCAGCAGAGCAAAAAACCAGACCATTACTGTTTCTTACTGTCATTTGGACAAAAATTTCCATACCTTGCTGTACGTTACATCATAAAATCATCCTCATATTCTGTTCCTCAAATAATAAAGTGAACATTTTAACTTCCTTTATGAAATGCAAGAGAGAATTTCCAGTGCACTTGTGGGCTGTCCTGCCTTTTAATATTTTGAAATACATTTTAAAACATTCATAGGGTTGTGCAAGTGTACAAGAGTGTGTAGCACAGCAGTGAGTAACTGGATTATTTGGAGGCAGAGTGGTAGAGATGGCAGAAATATATTTGAAAATACTTTCCAAATAGTTCATGTGCTTCTTGTGCAGTACAGAAATTTTTCACCGAGCAGACCTGGAACAATGATTGCGTTTGAAAAGCAGAGGCTAAATTCTGATTTTAAAATGGCTTTATGTCCTCATGGAGACCAAATATTTTATCTTGTTTTGAACGTCATAAATCTGCCAAAGGCAGCAGAGTTAGAACAGACACCTATCGCTGTAAGTGAAAGCTGAATTTGGTCCTTCTTGTTTTGTGCTTTTTAATCATGTGATAATCTTTCCATAAATCATATACTTGAAAGGTTTTCTTACTTCCTGCTGTTACCAATCAGATCATGTAAAATGCAGATGAGCTCAGCTTCTTGTTTATTAAGCATAAGCAGAACACCCCCTCTAAATCCCCTTTGGTCACACTAGCCCTGTTCCCCCCCCCCCATCTGAAAAGAAGACATAAAGAACGACAAACTTTGACTAATAAAGCGGAGTTTCTTGGTCTCCTCCCTTTCTTATTCTGACCTGTACTTTGCTTTCGTTATAAAGCGAATGTAGGAATTACCCTGTGGGAGTGGTGAAACTGCAGCAGAGAAACAAAAACTATTTGGATTCTTCCGAAAGCTGTTCATTCGCTTGCTCCTCTTTTTATTAATGGCTCGAAGCGTGCAGCCTGTCTTGTTCTGACTGCGTGTCTGTCAGCAAGAACAGAGGTAATTCTTTGTGTGTTTCTTTCCTTTTAGTAATGCCTTAATTTTACCAGAAGAGTTATGTATATATTTATGATTATCTGTTATTTTAACTACTTTAAATATGTGCATACAGCTGCCTGATGGGCATACTCTGTCGATCTGGGCGAGCTCCTTTTCCAGTAACTTTGATGGTTTTTTTGAGTAAAGAAAGGGGGGAGGTTAGATTCAGATCTATGTTTTACAGGTGGAAATCCCAGCTCTCTTCAGTGGAGGTTGCAAAGCAGCTTCCAGCAGACATCAGCAGCCAAAATTTAGTCTGCAGTGGGTTTTTGTTTTAATCATCCACGTCTACCACGATGAACATCTCTCTGTGCTGTTGGTGTTGCCAGCACTTTCGTGTTAGGGAAAGTACATTACTGTAAACTGATGAGCAAGTTCTTGTTGCTGTTTGCTCTGGCGGGGTAGGATATTTTTAGAAAGTCGTTTCAGAAGTGTAGAACTTCCTGATAGTTTTTTGTTAATTCGCTTCAAACTGAAAACGCGGGACTGGCAGTGTTTGAATTCTGAGAGGATCGCTCTCCCAAGGCACGGGAAGTGTTCCTGGTCTCTGGCTGCGAGTGCAGGTTGTTAGAGTTACGAGACCAGAGGTATGTTAACGACCAAAGAAAAGTTTGGTTTGGCTGGTGGCTGAAGCAGCACTGGCAGAAAAGCCTCTTAAATATTGCCGGGTAATTTCGTGCTCCTTAACGCCTTTGCAAGGTTTCTGCGTGGGGAAAGGAAGGAAGGAAGGACAAACGGAAATCCTTTAGATTTTGCTAATACTACCTTAGATAGCCACTTCTGGAGCTATTCCAGAAGTCCTCCTGGGTGTATTTCTGTGTTCTTCACATGAAATATTTCCCGAAGTATTAATCCGGAAAGGTCTTGGATCTTCTTGTGTGTGTAGCATCAACAAACGTGGTGACTCTGTGAGTGTGTGCGTGCAAGGGGAAGTGGTGGCTGTGTGGAAAAGGGCAAGATGACAAGTTCAAAGAAAGAAGGACCCTCTGGTTATGTGCCTTGGTTTTAAAAAAATACTGCCAAGTGCTTAATGATATGTGTAAGTGTGGCTTCTGATGTTTGCATTAATTTTCATGGTTGCAATACAGGTCAGTTTGTCTCTGAAAATGTAGATTTTCTGAAGTGCTCAGTGAACTCTCTCTGTCAGTCCAAGGACTTGGAAGAACAGCAGTCAACTGTATTGAGCAGGGAAGATGTACATCAGAACCTTTAAGTTAAAGGTTAAAATTAAATTTCTCTGCCTGTGATCTTGGGCATGTGATTGCATTCTTCCATTTTGCAGTTTCCTATCTGGAAAATTAGGATTATTAATACCTCTTGGTAGATGTGGTGCTTAGGGACATGGTTTAGTGGTGGACCTGGCAGTGCTGGGTTAATGGTTGACTCGATGGTCTTAGAGGGTTTTTCCAACCTTAATGATTCTACTTTTATTTCCTTATGTGAAGGAAACGGAATTGATTCATTACTGCTGTTGTCTCAACATAATCTGTAAGAATCAAGAATTGCTACAGTCAGGAATTCTTCCAAGTGACCGTAAAGGTTTGACAACCAAGACATGATAAGTTACAATTAATAGTTAAACGCTATTCCTATAGCAGCTTATGCCAGTACTCTGATTGCTTCTGTTGAGTTGCAAGCTGATTAGAGCCTAAAATTAGGTTTGTTGAAGAGCAAGAAGAGTTTACATGAAGGGTAGTCATTACCATCAGCTAAATAAGATTTTATTTAAATTAAAATTGTGCAGTGATACATGGCAGGGGGGTTGGAACTAGATGATCTTGAAATCCTTTCCCAACCTGACACCTTCAGTGACCAACCCAAGATGACAAAATTCTCACAAAAGGATTTACTGTCGTGGCAGTTGTGTTCAATGATTACCTGCATGTAGTTTTTTAAAAATTCTTTTTAATGTGTATTTCTCCAGACTTAAAAAATAACTCAGCTCTTCAAAATTTGGATTGCAGCCTCTCTGCTCAAAAGTTGTGAATGTACTGATACATTTACTGGGTGTAAGAAGCTGACTAAGTAGAAATGCAGTGTGCAGTAGGTAAGCAAGGTGGTACTGTCTTTTCTTGCTCTGTTTCAGCTGGGATTTAAAGCAGTAAATCAGTGAATTGTTTATAAAATATTTGTACTTTTGCCATCAATTTCCAAGTTTTAAGGGAGGAAAGGTTGTCCTCATTTATGCAGAAAAACTGGACTTGAGAGGAGCAGAGTTTTTCACTCCCTGGCTTGCTGGGTCATGCCTGGAATAGACTTGGTGTTCCTGTTGTCAGTAGAACGAGGAGTTGTTCACAGGTTCAGAAATTCTTCAGTGGTTCTAAACCCCTATGAAAACAAGAGATGGAAACTTCTGTAATAATTTGTGCCAGTGTTTTTAACTGGCTTTTAGAACAAAAACTTTGCAATGAGTTTGCACCTACGTGGGAGCTGAAGAACCTGCCTCTTTCTTGTCCTTTCTTTCAACCCTCTGCTTAACCACAGCACACATCAAAGTAGTACCAAAAAACTGAGCGTAGGAATTCATATTTGAAGAGCTTTATCCATAGATGACTTCATGTTTGTTCCAGTCTTCCTTATTTTGAGGTTCTGAAATGCTTTCGTAACTTTTTCCATTCACATCCCTGCCTTGAATCGAAGCCATGTTGAAAAAGAAAATGATTTTGCGTTCTCTAATGAAAACTTCCAAAATTTACCTCCAGCTTCAACAGCGCTTCACTGCTACGGCCCTTTTATTCCTAATCTGCAGAAAGGAGCAAATGAAAATAAATAGAAGCTGGCATGTTTCTTCTTGTGCAGTTTTATTGGTGTGCATGTTTGTTCATTTGTCTCTTCACTTGTAGAATTCCATGATCTTACAAAGTGGTTTGCGGTTTGGTCTGAATTGGAGAGACTTTCCTATTTTTCACATTTCAACCATTTCTGACATTTTCATGCAATAGGAACAATGCAGCAGAGGAGCCACAGTTCTTTTGAAAATAGCCATTAGATACATTGGTGCCATCTCACTGCTTTGGGAAGATTTAAAGAGTATCTTGATGGATTTTTGAGCATATTTTAATGAAGAATTTTAGAGGCCCATTCGTTAGTGTTTCCATGCCCAAGTGTCCAAAGCTTGCTAAGAGAGTGACAGACATATCCCAAAATGTGGATTTTATGCACAAGTCTGGTAAGGATGGCTACAGCTCTTGCTGGTTCTTACGTGGAATATCTGGGTTGCTGCTTTCAAGGGTTTACCCCTTACCTACAGTGAGCCATTACATTGTTTTCATGCTTTGACTTAAAATGGAGGAGAATTTGGCTGTATCCTAAGCATGGGACTGAGCAGCAGCATGTGGAACAGGGTTTGATCAGGCCTGTGTGACTGCTGGAATGTGGATTTGAGTGTGGTGGCACAGCCACAGCTGTATTTTCTTTTAAAAGCAGCACTGTGTGCTGTACGCACTGTAACAGCAATAACACTCTGAAGCGAGAGGTCACATTGATCCACACCGGAGTTCCCTGGTCCTCATACTTCGACTGAGGTCAGTAATGAACTGAAACAACCTTTCCAGCATTTGCTTTTCCTAGTAATGGTGCCAGTGGAGGAGCTGGGAATGGCCTCCTGGAGTTTTCAGGGAAACTCATTGTTCACATAAACCCTGAGAAGGAATTTCCCTTCCTTCTTGGCCTGCTAGGTATGCAGTGAACCATACAGTTTGCTTTAGCTGCATACCATCTGCGTTTTATTTTTGTTTTGTTTACTGACTTTGCACCCCCCAGAGTATCACTGTGTTGTGTTGTATAGTCCACCTTTGTCAACAGCCTAGGATTTGCTGCTCGTGTTACGCAAGCTGTTGGTCATGGAAAGAATGGAAATCGGTGTAAATTCCACCTGCATTGTGTCTTCAGGAGAATGGGCACGAGTGCCTTGGTTGTTTTGAGGCTGCAGGTTGCCTGGGGCACATGTGGTCACACGTTTTGTCCTGGTGGAGCTGTGTGTGCTGGGACCTGCACTCCCAGGAGGACTCTCCTGAGGATGAAGGTGGCTTCTTGCTTGTCTCTCTAAAGAAGATCTAAAGCTGATGCACTGCAAGAAGATCCCCGGCCCCCAGGATGCCAGCAGTTCTCCGCTGTTAGAGCTGGAGCGCTCTGTTGTGCGTGGTCAGGTCGGTGACGTCCGCGCGCAGACCTTGGGGTGGTGACGCTGAGGTGGCCAGACACCAGAGCAGCTGCGTTGACCCTGGGCTCTGGTGGTGGAGGCTTTGTGCAGACACGAGCTGCTGTGTACCAGCCCTTGGGGCTCAGGTGCTGCGTTAGAGGAACAGGGCCGCGTTGCTCTGGGATCCAGGCTGGATCCGTGCCTTTGGAAATGCCATGGCCAAGGCAATAAAACCACCCAAAGATGCCAGGAGCTGGCTTTGCAAAGAATAGTATTGTTGTTGATGGTTTTTCATTAACTAGGTTACTCCAGGTTCCTGTTACAGACATATTTGAGAGTTGACTGTGCTGTATTGTATCAGAGTTCCTTTCTCCTGCTTCATGGTCCAGAAGTTCGGCTTTTCTTTTGAGATAGCATTAAACTGTTTATTCAGTGTCCCATGTGATCCAAACATGGCCACATTGTTTTGAGACACAAATGTTCAGTATCACTGCGGTCACTGTATGAGCTTCTTCAAAGCTGGGTGAGATTGAACAATTGGTTAATGTTCAGTGAGCAAAATTTCCTTTTTCTGTACAGAACTTGCATCCAGCAGCAATGTGATGATAGGGCTGCATGACCACATTTAGTAAAACAGTCTCCTACCGAGGGTTCTTGCTGTTAAATAAATCAAAACATGCTATTTCACTGGGTGACTTGTAGAAGATCAAGTAAAAGTTTTATAATTGGAGCCTCTGCAAATGCTAAATAGCACATCACAATAAAATCGTTCAAGTCTCCTTACATAAATTGTTTATATGCTGCTAACCCTTTTTTATGATGAAGAGAGCATTCAGGGGGTTTTTAGTATGGGGAATTTGTATAATCTTATAGTTACTTACGCATTGGATTTCCATGGTGTGGCTGACAAACCTATTGACAATTTTTAAATCTGAAGCTCCTACCTGAGCCCAGGTGGAAGTTTCTCGTGTGGAATACTTCTCAAATCTCCTGTTACAGCTGCAGAATAATCTGGATTACACAGACTCTGCAAAGGAAAGAGATTGCACAAAATGCATTTTGTTGTCAGTCTTTCCAGCGTGAAATTTCATCCTTCTTGCTGTACCTTTGTCCCAACATTCTGCTAATGATCCTTTCCTTTCCACTTGCACACCAAGTCCTAAATCTTCGTTCTTGAATGCTTGCATGTTTAAACCTGGGAGAGACCTTCTGTAACCTTAACCTTTACTTGCCATGGAGAGCAGCCAACACATACCAAAGCACTGGTGGAGAGTTCGGGATGCAATGGCCAACGCGCTTGGTGTACTGGGAGTGAAATCCCTGGGCTCGGCTGGGAAAAAATTAACCCGAGAGCTCCAGATCCATGTCGCTTCTTGTGGAGGAAGACGTGAAAGAGGACTGGCTCTCAAAGGATTAAGTTCTCAAGGTTTTAGGAGACATAAAGCAGATTCGTTTGCGTGTGCAGTGCTGTGACCTTTAACATGTTACGTGTTTGTGCGTGGGCTCAAGGAGAGGCTGAGCTGAAGTGGAGCGAAAACAGAATTAGGGCTGACCCAAAGTCTGCTCTCAAACTCTGGAGGACAGAGCAATGTACTGAGAGCAGCATGGTTGGGTGGAAGTACATGGTCATATTTTCCCTCAGGCCCTCACATATGGACAGTAAATGAGAACACACTGTCTCTTTTGGTGACCTTTCTTCAGTCGTACTGGTGTGGTTGCTCCATATCCTTGCTCTTTCCAAAGAGGAACTCACAGGGAAATAAATAAGGTGTCACTGACTGTGCCAGAGTGAATTTGCTTATAGACACGTGAGCATGAACGGTGTTATGAAATGGAACAAGTCGGGCGTAGGGAATTTTCGGATCCCAAGGTGAAAATCGTTTCGGAGAAGTATAGACAAGTTTGAAGCATTACCAGTAGAAGTGAAAGTTGGTAGGTCCTTTCTTTTTTTTTTTTTTTTTGCTGCCACCCAATTCCCTACCTTTTGGCAGCAGAGAAGGGTTTTGTTTTGTTTTGTTTTTTTCCTCCGTGAGACTCAAAAAACATGAACAAGCCTGCATGGATTTTTATAACATGATACTCAGATCATAGGATCACAGAATAATTTAAGTTGGAAGGGACTTCATGAGGTCTCCAGTCCAACCTCCTACTCAGAGGAGGATAAACTTTCTCTGGCATTTACCTGGTAATGTTACTGCAAACGAAGTTTTAGAAGTAGTTGTGATTATTTAGTCATTGTAGTGAAAAAATACCTGGCAGAATAAAGGCCACCGGTCAATGCTATGGAAAGAAAATAAGTAATTTCCAAAAAGCAGGTGTTTTTGGGAGATGCAGGAAAAGAGGATAAAGAGAAGGTCAGACACAGCAATAATGAAGTTATTTCAACTGATCATCCCTGTACTGATTTCCATCAATTACCAAATATGTGTTTAACTAACCTGTAAGTGATGTCAGTATTGGGGCCCTTTGCCCCATCTTTGTGTTTAATCCAGGCTTGGACCCTGCACTGGTGCAGGATTTGTGCAGTGAGATGGCTGCAAACAGAGGTCGAGTTGGTGCAGAATTGGGAGAGTGTGAATGGCAGGAGGACACGTGAGTTCCCCTGTTTCAGCAGAGCTGTGTTTCGTACTGGACTCAACTGGACTGCACTGGAATTGCTGGAAGAGTTGGAGATCTCCTGATAGGTCCTTATCTAGCAAAGCATTTTAGGCACATCAGTAATCCACATGAAATTAAGATCTTGTGCACCGAGGCCTTCATTTTTAGTAACACCTACTTCTGAAATTCCTCTATGAACTGAAAGGACAACAGTAAAATAATTATTGAAATACTATATGTCTTTTAAAAAATGGGATTTCCTGACTTCATAATTAGACATAGTGGACTGACTTCAGAGTCTGATTATTCCCAGTGAAGACTGGGGACCATTGTTGCTGAATTCAAATGATATTTGAAGTGAAAATAATGTGACACAAATTTTAGACCTGGAAAGAAGTGGAAGGCTGATTTTTTTTGCGTAACTAATGGAGCTAAGGAGAGAGTTAATTCCTGGGTACCAGCTGAGGCCAGTGGAGTGAGGTGGGTACATGTACTGAGGGAAGGAATTACATGACAAATCTTAGAAATATCCAGCACATTTGGAAGAAGAGGAGTTCAGATAAGCCCCTTTGAAAAGCAGGAAGTTGTGCTTGTTGAAATCAGTCCTTGCTGTGAGCTGCAGGTCTCGGCACTGCTTGGCACTGTGGCTTGTCCAAGGAATATTTTGGCACGAGCTGGGCTTGACCAGGAAATGATTTTTTCTGGAGCTTAGGGTTGAGGGGAAGCAGCTTCCCTTCTCTTTGAAGGCATGTCTGGGGAAGGTGTATCGCAAATGACTCTGCCTGAGCAAGTTGATAAAAGTGCGTCTGGGTGACAATAAATGTTTGCAGCTTTGCCCTGAGCAGCCACTTCCTTTGAAGTTCCTGTAGTTCCATTATATGATGTTTGCAGTGCTGGGAGAAGTATCTCAAACACATTTACAAGGCAACTTCTGTGTTACAGAAAGCTCCCAGAAGGTGAGACACAAATCTTTATATAAAAATGAGGACCCCACTCAAATTGCATTTATCCCAGTGGGTCTACTCCATGTTTTCCTGTGCAACCTCAGCCATTTCCCAATTTTAGTGAAGTCTTTGTCCCTCCTAATTCAGGCTCAACCTGCAGAGGAGTTTTGCATCTCTTTCCATCAGCCCATCACTGGAAAGGAAAGAAAGAGAGTATCTAAAACTGAATTATGACTTACTTGTCAGGGCAGATAGAGGTAAAAGGGAGCATCTGAGAGAATGTAAGGTTTTAATACTGTACTAATTGTAGTGGTAGTGAGTAAAAATGGGCTGTAGAGTAAAGGCTTCATTAAAAAATATTCTTAGGTATTGGTTTAAGTTGGGCCTCCAGTGTGTAGGAAAACTGATTGAGAGATGAACAGTGCAGAACTTCTGGCATCTGAGTCTTTCATATCCAGCAGAAATTGATGGGGTTTTAGTAGCAGCTTTTTTCTTTCTTTTCTTCCATTTAGTTGCATCTGTTGTTCTGGGAAGTGTGTCCTATCATGGAGCTTTATCTTCAGGACAGTGTGCTTTACATCTACTTAAGGTTCCAGCATGGTGTACTTCAGATCTTCCTTGGACAGGAGATTGCAGCAGCTGATATCCCTGTTATTTGGCATGCAGATGCAGCAGGAATGGGATGGATAAAGGCAGTGTGGAAGCAGGAACCTGTTTCTAACCTGTAGCAGATACAGCCACAGAAATAGTGATGGGTAATAGCAGTGCAATGTTGTTAACAAAATGTTCTTTAGTAAAAAGACAAATACCCCTTCAGACCTCCGCTTCTGCCCTGGTAAACAGCCGTTGGCATTAACAGAAAGGTGTTGAGGCACAGACAGTTTATAGGAATCTTATGCAACCTCAAAGTAAATGTTCAAACTGGGTGTAGCAGCCTTCCGTGGATCAGGTGGGAGGCCAGGACTCAGGCGATGTGGAGCCTGCTTTTATCTTGGAGAGGCATCTTGTTATTTCAGCACACCACTTACTTTCTCTGTGCATTAGCCTCCTGATCTTTGCAAAGTAAATCTAAAGGTTTCGGTCTGTCAGTGTGAGTGAGGAAAAACACGTGGATGGAGGGATGGGAAATGCGGGTTTGGCTCAACTCTGTTGCTCATCAACAAAAGGGAAGCATGAAAGATCTCAGATACAATGGGTGCTGAGGAATCCACTGAATCCATGCGATTGTTTGGGGTGGGAATAAAACACAAATGATTTTTTTTTTTTTTATTCTGAAGAGGGAGATTTGCCAGAGATTTCACAGAATTAAATGAAGACTTCACTTTCTCCAGGGTTCCTGTGGAGGGAGATTGGGTACAGCCATAGCTGTCAGCCATGGGAATGCTAAGTGAAAATTGCAGGTAGGTAGGTGGATAAACAGGGACAGAAGCTGTAATTACTGCCTGCTGTTTGGAAAGCACCCTGGTGCTCTCCAGGCCTCCCAGTGCAGCCCTGCGATGCCAACCCGCTGCAGAGGAGCCACAGCTGGGTGCCAGCGATTCATATCCATTTTGTGGAGTGGCTTTGAGATCTGCAGATGATAGAGCTGCTAAGTGTTGTTATGAATGATTCAGAGCTTCTGGCTCCTGTTTCCATACATGGATCATGAGGTTGTCTTTCTCTGCCATTTTAAAATAATTGTCTGAATGACCTGAATATCTTCGAAGTAGCTTGAATTTGCACTCAGGCGCTGGCTTTAGAAGTGAAGTCTTTCATCTGATACGCTTAGCATTAATTTTACTTCTTTAATGGGATTCTCTTTACCCAAATGTACATGATTCAGCTTGCAGTCTGTTGGAGGTGATGTTCTCTCCCAGTGATAAATTTACCCGAGCATCTCCCAGTATGTGTTGGGAGACACGTAGGTAGCTGTGTGTGTGCCATCCGCTTCCATGGGCACACCAACAATGAGGGGTTTGTTTGGTTGTCGCCTGAACAATACTTGGGAAAAGCTCGTGTCCCGCCTGGCTGTCACTTCTGTTGTTGTACTTTGCTCTTGATGACATCATTTGGTGGCAGCTAAATGAAGTTTATTAATTGCTGGATGCTCTTTGACCGAGGATGTTGACTTTCCCTGGCAGCCAGGCAGGTTTTCCAGAAGAAGCTGCTAATCTACCATAATACAGTAATTCAGTTACGAGGGTTAGTGAGAGTGAAGTGGGTCTGGTTTTGTGGATGGGAGATAAATAAAAAGAGAACTGAAAAGTTCTCTGGAGAGGGATTTCTGACAAGGGCATGTAGTGAAAGGGGGAATGGCTTTAAACTGACAGAGGACAGGGTTAGATTAGATATTAAGAAGAAATTATTTTACTGCGAGACTAGTGAGGCCCTGGCACAGGTTTCCTAGAGAAGCTGTGGCTGCCCCACCCCTGGAAGTGTTCAGAATAAGGTTGAACAGGGCTTGGAGCGACCTGGGATGGTGGAAGGTGTCCCTGCCCATGCCAGGGGGCTGGAATGAGGTGAGCTTTAACGTCTCTTCCAACCCAAGCCGTTCTGTGATTGTCTGAATTACTTTTACATTTCTGATTCTGCACCAGCAAGAGAGAGCTTGGAAACGACAAACTGTCTGCCGTGTTTGATGTGAGTGTGGTGCCTCAGAGGTCTGTCCTGGCATGGGCGGCATGGGCAGCTCGGACAGGCTGCAGAGGGCACGGCCTGGCCGGGGACGCGACTGCTAAGGGCTTGCGTCACTTCCGCAGAAGTGATCCCTCTGGTCTCTCCAGCTTCTTCTGAAAGCTGTTTATATATGTGTGGTTGTCTGCTGAGGAGGAGAGCAGCAAGGGCAGGGAGGTTAAGGCAGTGCTGGTGCTCGTTCTCCTTACGCTGAGAGCAAGGCTGAGGGGCCAGGGAGTTTCCAGTTAAGATACATCAAGTACAGCCGTGCTGCAGAGGCCAGAGCCGTGTCATGAGTTTCAGCTCTACTCATTAACAGCCACATCCTTGCGACTGTCCGTGAGATCCATCCTCTTCGCAGTCAGCTTTTCCATTCAAGGGGGGCTCAGCTCTTGATGCTGTGCTAGAGAAAATCTTCTTCCCAAGACCTTCTTCCCTGGTTGTGTCATCTCAAAAAATGTAAATTCGAGGCAATACACATAATGTGTATGACATTGAGGTGGAGACTTAGTGATGAAAAATACAGTCCAGAGCTAGCACTGCACTTTGAACATCATGCCCTTAACCATAAGATTATTCCTTCTTCCTCATAAAAATCCTTTTATTAACGTAAAAGGATATTGCATGATGAAGTGCACTGTCTGCTCTTCAAGCTACTCTGTTTGCTTGCAAATGAATTCATTTAAGAGGGAAATGGATCAGTTACTTTCACATTGCCCAAAGTTCTTTATCCGTCTCTCTGTTCTGGACCAGTGCTGCAAAATTTAGTTCGAAAATTTGAGGAAGAAAATTTTTAGAACAAAAACTCTAAGGGGCAACATTCCTACTTCTGGTTTTCCACTTAAATAAGTACGTAAAAGTTTATGCCACAAATCATTATCTAAAAGTTCCCTTTTGTTTTTTTTTTTTTTTACAGTAGCTTAAAGCAGCATTTGAGAATCGATATCTCTGTAACTCATCTGACAGGGCTGTGACGTTCCTGGCTTCCCTTCTGAGAGGGAAAACATCCCAAGTAACTGCCTGGAATAAGTCAGATGAATCATGTCATGCAAGTGACAGTTCTTTGCGCTGATTTTAAAGGAGTTCCCTGTCACTAACCCAGATATCAACATCTGTGCTGCAGGTATTTAAATAGAAGTGAGAATAATCCCACTCATGAAGTATTTTCCTTGCTTTCAGTTGGGATACAGTGTATTGAGTGGCTCATTGCCTTAGGAGGAAAATCTGAACCAGAATTCCAAGGATTTTCATTTATAGGTGATCCACCATTTTTTTCCCCCACAAAATTTTGCAGTGGGGTTTGTAGTTACACTCAGGAATTTACCTGCCTGTTACCTGTGGTTTTCATTTAAAAGCAGTCAAGACACATGGTGTATTCCTACTTGCAAGAGTTTCAGCATCATCCACTATTAGAGATGATTAGAGGAATGGAGCTGCATCCGAGGTGCAGGCCCAAGGGTACTGGAAAGATTCAAATGAGGTTATTGTATCATTATGTTTGAAGTTGAATTCTCTCGAGTTGTTTATCCATTGAAATTAGAGGCCTTGCTGGAATATTTCAGCAGGATGCTACAGCCACGTGCTGATGTCGACAGACTTGCTGGCAGAGCCTGCAGACATCCACACAGAAATGAACTCTGGCTTTTGTGTTTTGGAGTATTTGTCCAGCAGGTCCATACTGTGTAAGCAGGAGCATGTAAATACACAAAATTGTGCCAAACTGATGGCTCAGGAAAGAGCAGAATTCCTGAAGAGCAGTGTAGGCTGGATGGTGCTAGGGCAAAGCTTTCTCGTGCTGCCTCAGGAGTGTATTTTGGTCCTTCAGTGAGGGTGATGATGGTGAGGGCACTTTGGGCACTTCAGTGCTAAATCCTACATAAGGAACATATTTTTCTTTTTTCGCTGCAGTTCTGGGTCTGAGCTGTTCTTTCTTGGAAGAGGGAAGATGGTATTTCTTCTTCCACCCAGACAAGAAGAACTCTCTGCCGTTGCCCTTGGGGATCTATCAACAACATCTCTCTCCTTCTCCAGCTCAAATTGACAGGTTGTTTTATTTTTTTTTCCATTGACACGAGTGCCCGTTCCAAGGACTGAGTCAGATGTTGAAGTGCTCATAGTAAATTGTTAATCCCAGCCTACTGAAGTTGCCCAGGGAGGGAATGTGGGGTGCAATGCCATGACAAGTACCAGCTCCGAGTGCCCGCGATCGTTACAGTGGTGCTGAACCGACTTGTTCTTCTTTCAGGGAATGTTACTTGGTTGGAATGTTGGTACATGCTTGTGCTAATGCACTTTCTAAGTGGGTCGAGTTAAATTAAGGAACTGGCAGCAAGAACGAGCCAGAAGCCTTAAGGAAGTGGCGCTGCCAGGCTCTGGCATCCCTGCCAAGGCCAGTACACCGGGGCACATCGAGGTACACTCCAAAACGTGTCCTGCACAAGAGGTGACTTGCTCCTGAGGCTGTGACTCAGTGTCATGGGCTGCTGTGTGTTTGCTTATCTGTCGTGGAGGTCTGTGGGGAGAGAAGTGCTTGGCCATTCTGGAAAAGTCACATCTTGCATGGGATGCTGTGGGTTGGCTGCATCTTCCCCTGTTGTTTGGTGGTGCCCTGAATGTCTCCCTCCCATCCGTTCATGCCAGTGATGTGTTGGAGAGGTTGTGGTCGGTTTTTGGTCTGCTGAGCTCTCGGGGACGTGCAGAGAGCAGAGCATTGCTCACCTCACGGTGGAACGTGGCGTTGTGCATCCAAAGGCTCAGTTCTCACCCTCCTTTGCCATTTTCCCCTGGTCTCAGCTCCTTCTGGCACATGCAATCAGATACTCTCCCAAGACATGAAGAGATTTAGCAAGGCCACACCACGATGAGAGCTGGAAGTGCTGGAGCTCAGCTCTCTGCAGCAGTCCCTCCCTCAGCTCGCTGGCAGACGCTGCCTCCCTATGCAGGCACATTTTTCCATGCTATTGTCCGCCTGTCCCGGTTCTTTGGCTCCTGAGATATCATTTTACCTGTACTTTTCCATCCCAGGAGAGGATAAGGGTGGTGTGATGCCGAGCAGAGACTTGTGATTTCACTGAGATGCCAAGAGTTTCAAACGTGCCATCTAGTGGTATGAGCTTGGAGGACTCAAAATAAAGGAAATCCCCCCAAAAATCCACCCTCCTCCAAATGCTCGTTATTTCTGAAGTGTTCCCGTGTTTGGGGCAGAAAATGAGTGTTTATGGCCCCTGCTGCCCTGCTGGGTTTTCTGAGCATTGGGGAACTGAGCTGTTCAAGGATTTCTTAATCAGAAGAAGGAACAGGGAATTTTTTAGTCTGTTATTTAAAGTATATGCTAAGAGATCTGTACCTTCATACCAAGAAAACACAGGTCATGCTGCTGTTGCCTCCCAATGAAGGAGCTGAATCAACTTTGCAACCAAATCTTAAATTAAAACACCCTTTATTGGGGAGGAGGGGAGAGGGAAGCAATAGTAATGTGCTTGTCCGTATCCATGCAACAGTTCATTATCAGTGCCCTGTCATGAGATGCCCTGTGTTTGTGGATCAGCATTAGGACATATTCCACCCCAGATCATAACCTGAAGTACTTCAGATTCCTCCTTGCTAAAAAAGAGAGCACCAAAATTGCAAAAGGCTTAAAAAAAAAAACTTTGAAAACCCTTTCTAAAATCCTACATTCATCACCAAGATAAGAATAGGCCTTACAATGAGGAGTGTTAAAAGGTATGAGGTTTGTACCACAATTTGGCATGTTCATGCAGTGAATTACAGCCTGAATTAAATCTGTCTTGGGTGTTTGTCTTTGCTGTTATCTTCAGTTCAGGCTCTGGCACAGAATTAAAGTTGCTCAGGTTGATGTTTATGTGTGCTTGCTGTTCCCAGGATTTTTACCTAGAGGTCATCGTGTCCTTTTCTCTCATTACCAAGAAACTTGCTTGCTGTTTGCGTTGCATTATGTGATCCATCTGTTGTAGCTACCAGAATAAGTCAGGAGAGCAATTCCATCCTGCCTCGCCTGCCCCTCACGTCATCCTTTCCATGCCAGGGTCAGAATTCAGCCGTTCCTGTCACCTTCTACAGCTCCAAAATGTATTGGTGAGCGTAACTTGTGTGCAGGCCCATGAGATGAAAGCTAAAAAACTTCCACGCCTGGAATTGCAGATGTAAAATAATACAGCAGATGCCTGTAGAATGAATAAGAATTGCCAGCAAGTGATGTGGGAAGAAAAAGGTGTGGCAATATTAAATGGTGTCCTGACTTGGGGTCTGCTTAAACATCTTGGTTAAAACACAGAAAGATAATTAGGAAAAGAAATCAAAATGTAGACTTCCAAATGCCCAGAGAAGCCCTTTTCTCTGTAGGGTAAGGGTCAAGCTGTGCTTCCATATTGTCTCATTTTGAATCTTTTATGTGATTTGGGAGCAGTGGCATGTTTCAGAAGGAGGGGTGAGAGGTCACTGCTCTGCTCATAGATGTGTAATATCAAAATTACAGCCCAGTGCTGGGCTGTGGGCCTAGGAGGCAAAAACAGAACGCAAATCTCCCACTTCCCAGGGAGGAGACTTTGCAATGGGAAGATGCAGAAAGGTGAGTAGCATCTCTTTCCCAAAGAAAATTTAGTGTTGTGCTTTGTGCTGAACCTCAGTGCTGGGTTGTGAACTCCTCTGAAAAGTTGGGCCAAGGTGTCTGCAAGGTCAGTCCTCTTATAATTTAATCCTAAAATAGAGGAGGGGTTTAGTTTTGATCTGGTTTAGTCTTGATCTGCCTCTGTGTGGGTATCACAAAATGGGACGTGGCTGCAGGGAAAAAACCTTGGTGCTATCAATGAAGTGCTGTGCAAAGTGCATGTGCTAATCCAGTGGAGACTGATTGATTGATTGATTGATTTGGATGTAGACACCTAAATGGCACCGGGGTGGGTATTTCTGTCTGCTTGGCTGTGTCTGTGCTGCCTGCACCGCTCAGGGAGCTGAGCTGTCGTCGCAGCCCACGTCAGGCATGGATGTGTTCTGCCCAAGCAGATTCTCTGCAGCAGCATGGCATGGACACCATCGTAAGATGTTAATCACAACCTGTCATCTCTGTCGAGTGAGGGTTTTTTGGTTGGTTTGTTGGGTTTTGGTGGTACTTTTCATTTTAAAGCTTCCGATGCTTATTACCAATTTAGTGATTTTATTATGAGTACAAGAGCTTGCGTTTTAAGACCTGGTCACATACCCAGCTTTTTGGTCCTAATGACAATTTGAATTTGGGGTGATTTGACTCCCTGGTGGTCCCGGGAAGTGTAGATTCTACTGGAGCAGTGCCAGAAGCCTGCATGGCAGCGTGGGGAACCAAACCTGGGATGGCCTGACCTGTGCTGCATGCTCAGGGTTTTTGGAGTGAGCCATCCCTGCAAGCACGCTGGGCTGAGCTCCCTCCTAACAGGCCACAGGGATAATCTAACACATTTATGCTGCAGCCCACGGTTCAGAAAGCTGTGTTATTTATTAGTTAGAGTGGACGTACCTGGCAGGAAATATTTGTTTGTACTAGTGGGAAGCAGCATTTGACTTTATGACGGCAATGCAGGGCTTTTATTAGTAAAACTTAATGTGTAACAGAATAATTCCGTTGCACCTACTACTATACTGGCGTGATTTTGTACAAAATAAGTTTCTGTTTCCTTGAAGGCCTTATATAAGGCTTAAAACTGGGAATGAATCCAGCGTGTTTGATCACAATAAAGGAGCTGCTTCAGAACAGGCTCTTCTTTGGGAATAGCCGTAAACACGTTTATATATAGGCACTGCTATTATACACAAAACTTGCTGAAGAAATGTTTCCTGAGATCCCGTGGTTTTACTGTGTGCCATGGGGACTCTGCTCAGGCTAAACCTGTTGGAGGAATTCGGGGGAAGGTTTAAAACACAAGGTCATCTCTCAAATCCATGTCTGCTGGCAGGGCTGGGTGTTGAATGGCTCTTTGCTGTGAAAAAGGCATTTGGTAAAAAGGCTCGGAAACTTCGGCTGGCATGCTACATATGCAAATGCAGGTGCTGTCCATGTTATATTTGGATTTCAGGGTTTTTCAGATCCATTTCAAGGCAATGGGTAGCAGCCTTACGTGGTTTGATGGCTCGCTTTCATCCCCATCCCCAGTTATTATACGTGAGATCCACCAGCCCCCTCGCAGCCACAGTGCCTGCAGCTGAGCATCAGCACGGTTGGGAACAATAAGGGGCTGGCATTTGGGAGTTTCTTTCCCTTCTAATTGGGCAGGACCCAAAATTACTCCCTTGCACAGCTCACCCATCAGGCTCCTGTCTTCAACAGGTACACCTCCATCTGAGCAGCGTGAGGATGTGGGATTTGGGGGGATTTGTGACCCGTTTACATTCAGCATCGTTGGTTGTGTGCTCCGGTGGAGTTTTGGAGTGGTACAGGACAAAACATGGAAAGACTTCTGCCTTTGTGATTGATTTTTGAGGATAATTTGCCATTTTGTTCCTCGCCTCCTTCCTAATGAGCCGAATTGTTAAAATATGTTAATGTAAGGAGACACACGAGGAAGGGTGAAGCAATACACTGACACGTTGGATAATTAGATCATCTCCTGCGCAGGAAAAAAGTCAAGTACGAAACAGGAACAAGAAACGCTTCCCTCCCCCCCTTGTAGAGGCACCAGGTCTGGCTCTTTCTGCATGCAGAAGCAGGTTAGACAATTAGATCTTTAGTATTAATTAATTTTTGTGAAATTCCGGAAGATTCAAAGCAGCGTTTGTAGTAACTGTCTTGTATTTGTGGGTTGTTTTTTTGGGGAGAAGTTGGGAGCCTTGTTTCAGATGGCTGAATTAATTTGCTGCGTAATGTGTGATGAAACAAAAAATGTCTGTTGCTGGGACTGAATTAATTTGTGAATGCTGTAAGTGGTTAATCAGGTCTTCCCAGGAAAATACTTGTGAATTTTGTCCTGAATAGGCATTAGATCAAGGGGTTTTTGTAAAGAGGCACGGGACATTGTGGCTGCCTTTCTTCTAGTATTTGGTGTTTTGGCAAAGCTGTGCTTCATATTTATAGTAAGATTTATTTCCTTGAAATAATAATTTATTAATACTCACCAAGATCCCAGCGTGGTGTGAACTGATGCCTGCAGGGAGGGCTGTGACAGTACTCCGCCTTTACTCACAGGAGTAAGCCCTCTCCATGGGTTAAGTTCACTTGTTTGATAAACATAACACTTTGCTTTTGTTCTCTTAATCACTTCCTTCGAAGAGTTAACTTCCTAAGCAGCCACAGATTAGTTCTCTCAGTTGTTTTAATTATTTTTCTTGTCACGCACAGTGAAGGTCTCGTGTTTGTGAAATGTCTTCTTTTATTTTTGTCCCCCCTTCCATGGCAGCCTCAGTGATGCTGGCACTGAGAACCCAGCTCAAACGCGCTCTCCCTGCACTCCTGGCATTCATTTTCATCTTTATTTTAAACCAAATTTCACTTTTTTGAATGGGAGTGCTGCAGGACGTAACACTTTCAGGGTGATCTGAGCGCTCCAGAATGTTGCATTCCTGTCAGGGGTATGCCAGAGGCTGTAGAGGAGGCTTCCACGTGCTCGCTGCTGAGTAATTTCCTTTTGTATTGCTGACAGGTGACTCAAAGCAGGAGGGAGCAGATGGCCACGTCGTTAGCTGGTGGCCACAGCCTTCCCAGATGAGCTTTGGAATTTCCATCAAAGTCGGGATTAGGCTCAGGATATGCTGGTGGCACAGAGCACCCCAGGGGAGCGTGGAAGAAGAGGAAACCATTCATAGCGACTCATCTCGTGGTTGGGTGAGTCAGGGGTCTGCTCTTGGTGGTCACAAAGGCACGTGGCTGACGACACCGCCTTTGTGTGCGCTGCAGGATGCAAACTGTCTCCAGAAATTAATTCTCCCTGCTTGATTTGTCCAGTGAGTTATTTCCAGAAAGGAGTTACTGTATTTTCTGGAATGACTATTGTGAAATTCTTTTCTTTTTTTTTTTTTTTTTTTTTTTTAAATACAGTGGGCAAGTTTTCAGCTGGTGATTTATCAACAAAGTATTTCACAGGATCATAGTTAAAGGCTCATCTTAAAAAAAAATTACACCCTGTGCAATAGGGAAAGTAAAAGCATCTCGGTTTCCAAGTGATGAAGGAATAACCGAAAGAGCTGGTTCTTGGAATAGTAGCTCCATTGGCACTCGTTGGTGATTTCCTGTGCATTTGCTGCAAGAATCGCTCTGTGATGTGAGTAGGTGGTACTAAAGGGTTATTACGAAACCAATTTTCAACCAGACGTTTTGAGTCATGGATGGGGAAGAGGGATAGCAGCTCCGGAGCTTTCTCTTTGTTCGAGCAGCGCTCCCGACGTGCACCCCCGGGATGTTCTGTGCCTGCACGGAGCGAGGCGCGCCGGGGGACAGGTGTGGGGTCACGTGAAGTGCTCTCCTTCGTGCCTCTCCATCCCAGGCATGGGAGGTGGGAGCGTGGGCTGCGAGCCGGCACAGCCTGTGCAAGGTGCACACGGAGCAGTTTTCCCGGCTGCCTTTTCAATTGTAAGTATTTTCTCATGGCTTTTCCCAGACGTGGGAGACAAAATGGAGTTGCGTCAGGATGGATGCCTGTGCCAAAATGAGGTGGTGGTTTGGAGTGGTTTGGTTCTGTTCTGGAAGCAGATGGACTGCCACTGGCAGGAGACAGTTGGCTTCTCCATCAGAAAAAAAAAAAAAAAAAAAAAAGAAGGGGTGTTTAAGGGAATTGGTCTGGCTCCTAAACCGAAGGAATTGTTGACCCACTGACTCAGTTCTGAAGCATTAGGGAAGCAGTCTTCCTGTGGTTTCTTTTGTTGGTGGCAGATTCAGAGCCCGGCTGTGAGCGTTCGGGTGTGAGCAGCAGAGGAGAGGCAGTTCTGGTACCTGCTGCTGTGGGATTTGCTTGGTGCCAGGGAGGAGCTGAGGTGCTGACGGCTGAGTAACACCTGAACTTTATTTCTGATGCTTCTCCCGATAGTGCATTGGTAAGTTTTTGTGCTCATTTTCAGTGCTGAGATGGTATCTTGCTAAATGTGATTGAGAGAAAGCTCTTCAGCAGCTCTTTGAAGAGGTGCCTTCAGTTTTTTTTTTTTCCACTGGAGCTTTTACAGAAAGCACTGGCTGCCCTGCCACAGGTTAGGAGTCTGTGAATGAGGGGGAAACTTTCTTGATCAGGGTGACAGAAACAGTTTGAAACTGATTTTCCCTCCCACCTTTCACCTACAAACCTCTGCTGACATTGGTACTGAGCAAAGGGGATGGGCCAGAGCTCCAGCTTTGGGATCACATCATCCCAGAGTCATGGCTAAGCTGTAATTTCCCTGTTACACTGAATGAACAAGGCTCTGGTCTTCTGAAATTTCACATGAAAATCAGATGTTCATCCCTGGAATTAAATCTAATGATACTTTCCCTAAAATATGCCTAGAATAGAAACGATGTTATTTTTAAGTGGCTGTGTAAAACGCCAAGAAAAAAGATATCAATTAGTGGTTTCTCAAAAAAACTCAAATGATTAACATAGTATTGGCTGGAAGGAATCACATTGGCTGGCAGAGCTGGGTCTGGAAGTTGTGCTCCCTGAATCTGCTGTCGACTCTGTCACCGTATTTGAGAGGAATTCTTTGGAGGGGGGAGCTTCTTGGGCAGGTCATTTATTTTTAGTTGTCGATGAAATGAGGGCTGTGATAAATGTTTAACTTTCCCTCAGTGCTTTACCAGCATTAAGTCTGTGTTTTCCATTTCGGGAGGATGCTGATATGGGATACTGTAGCTCTTGGATTTCCAGAGCATTATTTGGAATGCTGAGATTATTAGAAAATGGGAAAAGCAGAACAGTGATTATTGAATTCATCTTGCTCTGTGATGCGTCTTCTCCAAACAACAGCTGTAAGAATTGCAGGTTCTCCACGAAGGGAGGGATTCACTGCTGCTGTTACTTCCCTGGATGGTGACACCAGGACACCTTGCCTTCCCAAACCCACTTGTGTTGGCACTTGCAGAGGGCACTCAGGGATATTTTTTCCCTTTTTTCCAAAACAGCTGCGGAGGAGGCACTCCATGCACCACACATCCCTGCGGAACAGCACCAGTGGTTTAATTAAAAAAAAAAAAAAAAAGAAAAAGGAAGGTTCAGCATTGTGCTGGGTTTCCTTTCCCTTCCTTAAGTGCTTCCTTTGGATCTTGGGAGAAGAGCTCAAGAGCGGGGAGCAGTTGTACCAAAAGGCGTGGGAGGCCGGGTCAGGGAAGAGTCACTTGGTTGTTATGTGGGTGTGAAAAGCCTATGAAGAGGAAAGGGTGGAGGAAAATATTTTACTTGAATTAAACAAATAAAGGAGAACGTTATATGAATTAGATATTCAAAGATAGATTTTTGCCAAGTATTTTTGTGAATTAACTGCGTATCTCCTGAAAATAATTTATTTAACCGTAACCTTATCAGAATGTTCTCAGAAGGGATTTTTTTTTTCCAAAGGAAAAAAAGAAAAATCATTGTTTTCTTATCACTTCAGATGAAAAGAAAGGAAGTTGCAGATTTTTATTGCCGCTAAATTGTTAACTGTTAAACCTATATTGAAGCAGTGGATCAAATTTCCTTAGGATCACAGTGGAGCAGTTCCATTTACTGAAAAATCCCAAGCAGGCCCCTGTTTGAGGAGAAGGAGTCTGAGATCTTGAGTTCACTGCTGTGTACCCACCTGTGGGACAGGGAAAATGCTGCTCTTGAAAATCACCTGTTTTGGGAAACCGGCTTTTACCATTAATGCAGTGCACAGGGATCGTTTGCACCCAAAATAATTGAAAACACTGTGTTTTGAAACCTGATTTTTTTTACATAGAGTCACGCAATCATAGAATTTGCTGACTTGATCATGCATGCAGTATCTCCTTTTAGTGGCAGCTTTGAAAATGTCACCTAATATGATGGAAAGAATCTGAATTACATGTTGCAAAGGTGATGTTTTTCCATGCCTTTGGTTATTATCTTGAGCGAAAAGGCAGCGCATGGAGGCAGGTGGAACAGCACTTTCTCTCTGAAGCAGACTGTTGTTCATTGCAGTAGTTAGTGGAAGTCTGGATTTTTTAAAAAAACAGGCAGACTAACAAAAATAAACCAAAAAACCTGCCTTTGTTATAAATAGTAGCTTTTGAAACACAAGCCATAAATTGCATGTAAGGAAAACACTCAACAGTCCAAAACTGGATGCACAGGTGTGTAATGGGATGTCTTGTACCAACACAGTGCTTGATGTTTTAGGTTTGTGTAGTGTTTTGATGGTGTTGATTCGTACTGATGTCTGAGGTATTCCCATGTGGAGGTTCACAGGCTGTTGTTTGTTTTGTAAATTTTCACAGTTTTTTTTATGGCCTGTAGCTATCCAGAGTTTGCAGCTGAAGTTTGCATAGGAAATGGTGAGCTCAAAATTGCACCTGGAAAAGAGGAGTGAGGAGCTCTTCCTCTTCCACCAGTCTACTGGAGTGGTAGCACCAACGTCTGAAAAAAAAAATAGGTAATTGAGGCAAATAAAAATGTGTGTTTTCCAGCAGCATGAGGTATGAATGGAAGCCGCTTTTATCGGTGCATTTTCAGGGTAGAGCTGTGTGTGGTGATCTCTGGTGTCTCATCCCCTTGCTTCCTTCCCACATCATAAAATCACAGAATGGATTGGGTGGGAAGAGATCTTAAAGAACATCCAATTCCAACCCCCTGCTGTGGGCAGGGACACTTTCCATTAGACCAGGTTGCTTCAAGCCCTGTCCAGCCTGCCCTGGAACATTTCCAGGGATGGGGCATCCAGAGCTGGATTTATTTCTGCTGCCAGACTGGGACACCTCTAGGCAGTGCTGCCGTGTCCTGCTGGGACTTCAGGGGTTCTGTGGTGCCACAAATGGACACTAACAGGCAGTTTTCACTTCTCATTAAAGTTTGGGCACCTGAATTGTACCTTTAAGAACCCAAGTGGCTACAGAAATTCCCCATATGACCTGTTATTACAGGCTCAGGTGAGAGTGGATATGCAGTTTTATTGCCAAAACATGAGGCTGGCAGAAGTGAGTCATAACTGGGAAGATCTCAGCTTTGCTCTTTGATTTACTTTTATCCACCAAGTATAAAAATATTTCCAAGAATACAGGTAGGAATATGCTGTTCTCCTGTTAGGGCAGAGCTCTCACTGGCTCTTAGGTGTGTTTACATAGCTCATAGGATGTATTTTTGATGCTTTAGTATAAAAGGAGCTATGTATAAATTTTATCTAAATCTTCAGTGCAGTAGGCATGAGCAATTCCTGGAGAAGGGACCAGAATATAGGGCTCTGCCCCTACTCCTGGGAGTCTCTTTCTCATGGAGTCATACTTGCCCTCCAGGGCTTTCTCTTTATGGCTTTGTGAGTTTTGAATTCCTCTGTGAGCTGGCCCGGCTCCAGCGGGAGGGCAGAAAGCAGCCTCAGCCCAAGCTCTGCTTGAAGCCTGCTGGTCCAGGGACTTTGCAGGAGGTGGGATCTGCAGGGAGAAAAATGCCCAGCCCTGGGAGCAGTGCCCAGCCTCCAGGTGAGCTCTTAACCAGTGGGATGCTGTTTAAAGGTGACACTGTTGTCGTCTGTGAACGTGGCTTTGGGTTGCAGTGGTTGTTGGATGTTGTTTTGCTGTTGGTGTTTCAGGGTGAGCAGAGGGTACCTGCTCTGCAGGTTTCACGTGTGGTTTCAAGGTCAGCTCCTTCCATGGCCATCCCTGATGACCGTGTGGGCTTGGAGTGAGCCAAACTGAACACCTCAGTTTGCTGAGCCGGCTTGAAAAAGAGATTTTTCTTCTCCGCTTCTGTTCTCTTGGGAAATTAGAGCTGCTCCATCCCATGACATGACTACAGGGCTGCTGGTGCTGATGGGGAGGTGGGAGGAATTCGTGGCCAGAAGCAAAGGAGGAGGTGACACTGTCACTTTCAGTGACAGCTGCATGAAGTTCATCAGCTTGTTCAGGAAACCTCACCTTCCCTCTCTGTTCATCACAGTGGAGCTCAAGGAAGAGCTGATTTAACCTTGTTCTCCAAAACAATCAATGTGTTGAACACTCTTTCCTGCATTCCTTCAGCATCTGGATTTTAGGTGTCCAAGTTTAACTCAAACATCTGTTCAGAGCAGAAGTACCTAAGAAAAGGAGTAGTAATACTGTGTAGTGCCAGAGAGGAGTCCATCCCTTGCTAAAATTTCTGGTTATTGATCGTATAATCAAAGGATGGTTCGGATTGAAAGGAACCTTAAAGATATCTAATTCCAACCCCTTGCCATGGGCAGGGACACCTTCAACTATCCCAGGATGCTCCAAGCCCCATCCAACCTGCCTTTGAACACTTCCAGGGATGGGGCAGCCACAGCTTCTCTGGGCACCCTGTGCCAGGGCCTCTCCACCTCACAGGGAAGAGTTTCTTCCTAATATCCAATCTCAACCTTAAATCTTACTGTTATAAATAAATATATAGAAATAAACTTTAAAGAGCCTGATAGGCTCATGGCATTTATCAAACTGGCATTTTTTCAAACAGCGTCTCAAATTGTTCTTCTGTTCATACTTTTCACAAAACTTCCATTTGTATGTTACTCCACAAATTCACATCCTGTCGTAATCAGAGTCAGGATAGAATTTTCATTGGCCAGGGGGAAAAAAAAAAAACAACCAAAAAAGCCCAAAAAACAAAAAAAAACCCAAAACAAACAAACAAAAAAAAAAAAAAAAACCCCAAAACAAAAAAAAAAAAAAAAACCCCAAAACAAAAAAAAAAAAAAAAACCCCAAAAAAAAAAAAAAAAAAAACAAAACAAAATACCCCCAAACCCATTTTCTGTGTGAGGTTTTGGGACAGCAATAGTTCGGGCAGTCGGCTTGCAGCACACACAGCACAGTTCTGCGAGTTGGGAAGGATTATCTTTTTACATGCCTCTGCTTTCTACTCTTCTGCTTTGGAGTTTTTTCTCTTCTTCTGCATTTTTCTCTCAATTTTCCTGATTGATTCTTACAGTTGTTGCTATAATCCATTTTTCTCGTACAACCTCCTGTAAAACACCAGAGGTGCACTCATGCCGTACATCCTTCTGCGCCGTCTTCTTCCTGCATGTGTGCTTACCTAACAACTTGAAAATAGCAAACAAAGCACATGATCTGAGAAACAAGCTGGTATTTTACCCTAAGGGAAGATTTTCTCAGCGCACAAATCAAGAGTAAATAGTTAAAAATGCTGTATAATATAGATCCAGCCGCACTGGGGCTCGCTCGCACGTAGGAGCGAAGTTATTTGCATGCATAAATGTTGACACAGTTGAACTCTGCCTTATCAAATCCACTGTCAAAAGCTGACCCCAGGCGTTTTGCAAGGGAGATGATAATTGTCTCTTTAATGACATAAATTCTGTTGTGCCTGTTTAGGAGAGCTCCCCACAACCCTGTCATTACCGAGCCCTCGCCAGTCACATCCCTACTGGCACGGCTGTGATGGGGAGTAGCTACAACACCCAGCTACAAGGGCCTCCTTTTAATTGAGCGCTGTGATTATCACACACCAATCAGACGATTGAGTTGCTGCAGAAGTTGGCCAGCCCTGTGCTGAGAGCTCCTATGGAATTGCAGAATCAGAGATGTTAGAGATGGAAAGTGCATTAGATCATCCAGGCCGTCTTCTTGCCAGTACATGTTTCCTGCTGCATGGTTTTGGGTGGTTTTGTTTTTTGGTTTTTGTTTTTCTCCCTGCTCTTCATGGCTAGAGATACTCTAAGAACTTGGCCTTCCACTTTGATCCTCTGGAATCTTTCCCACAAAGAATTATGGCAAGATTTTTCTTTGCCTAATATGTGCCTTAAATTTTTCCATTTCTTTATTTCATAATATTTCGTATTATTTCAAGTCTATGTTCTCATCTTTCAGTAATTCTCTCTGGTGTTAACAGCCCATAAATATGAGTGGAATAGTATTATGTGCTCTTGAATATTAAATGTATCACCTTAAGTGCTGTATGTTGAGTTTTTCAGGATTTGGGAAAATTCTGCTGATTGAAGATAGGTTTTAAATTGAACTGCTTAATAGTATAATTCCTCAGACACATATTTTATTATAGTATAAGAGTGGTCTGTTCTGGTGTCAGTTGAGAAATTGTTGAAAATTACCTGAAAAGGCCAATTTGAATTGAAAATGAAAATGTTTTTGTATGGAGGAGATAAAATTTAAGTGATTTTTAACTCCATTGTGGCATTTAAACTTTGAGGAAGCTCTGTGTGCAGGCAAGTCTGCAGAGGGCATTGCAGGGAAACCAAAAAAACTAGTTTTCTATTAGTGACAGAATTAGTGGAAGTTGCAGTGTAGTTACTGGAGTCTTCCCCAACCCCCCATCCCAGCTTTCCATTAAAGTTCTTCATTCTATTGTTTCTTTTTATAGTTTTAGTTGTTTCTGTGGGATTTGGGGTTTGCTTGTTTGTTGTTTCTTCCTCAGGGCTTGCTCTTCACTACCAGAAGCGTCGGGTGCCCAAGGAGGGCTGTCTCGAAAGCTTTCCTTTGTCTTGACCACTAAGAGCTAGATCAGTATGCCCCCCTTAAAAACCAAAAACATTCAGTGGCTATAAAAAGGACAAATGGACTCTTTTTTTGCAGTCACCCCATGAGAGAAAGATGGAGTGGTTGGTGTGAGCTGGCGCGCGGCCACGCTGGCTGGAGCCAGTCCCTTTGGAGCTGCCCTCTGGTCATGATCCAGCATCTTTACCCTAGTCCTCTGCTCCTTCCTGAAGCATTACCTCTGGTTTTCTTTCCAGAGTATCCCAGAGCTTGAGAGAGTTGGGTTGGAAGCCTCCAGAAGCGGGGTTTTTGCAGGGTGAGGGTGTGTTGGGAGCCTGCTGGAGGCACGGCGCGCGTGGATGTGGCAGAGGCAGGGCCAGCACTGCCCAGTCCTTATCCCAACATCCATCCTCGCTCTGTCCAAAGGAAGCAGTTGGCTCATCCAGGAGGAATGGCAGGAGAAGAGATTGATCTTATGGAGCCTCGTGGACATGGGGAGCACAGAGCAGTGAGCTGCCTTCCCTCAAACTGCGGGAAGCTGGGTGCAGGGCGTGGGGATGTTGATGAGAGAGGCGTGGACAGGTGGGTCTTGGGAGGCAGAGTTGCTCTCCCGGAGTGGATTGGAGGTGTTTGAGGCTCAGGTTGTGTAACCAAACAGGGAGATGGATGAATGAGGAGCGTGTAAATGGGTGGGTTACGGAGCGAGTAAGGGAAAGTGTGAGTGGGCGGGTAACGAGACTGGCAAGTGAGAGAGGAGGTGGGAGGGGGTGAGTGCGTGGCGAGGGAGGCAGCAAGAAGTTGGAGTAGCATTATGGGCTGGCTCTGTGAGGATACCTGAAAGGCTGGGAACAACCACCCTCCTCGAGACAGGCAGCGGGGCTGGAGAGCTGCCGCGGGATGCGGGGTGTGCAGGGCAGCGCGCAGACCCTCCTGACCTCCGCTGCTTCCCTCCTGGTTTGAATGGTATGTGATCCACTCCGCCTCTTCTTCACTGTGTCTGGGCATGCAGTGAGCAGTAATCCTCTCTTGGTCAGCTGGTTGCATGCTGCTGCTGTTCTGCAGAAATACGTCAGACCATAATTATGCATTTGCAGGGTTTTTTGGCTCTAACAGAGTCACGGACAGAGACTTTTAGTCCAGCTGGTTCATTGCAGCTTGGAGTGGGCATTCCCAGGAGCTGAAATGACCCGAGAGCTGCAGGGGGAAGGAGTTACCTGACTAATAAAAGGTGTGAAAGTGAGGGTTATGCTGGAATTACAAACCTGCAATGCCTTAGCATAAAGACAGCTCCCAAACTTGAAGTTCTTTTAATGTTAATAAATGAGATGGGAAAGTATGGTAACTTTAAATCATCATCAGACCCTGCTTGATAATGGCTTTTATTAGGATCTTTTACTGTACGTGCTGTAAGGTAGGGTGTAGTTCACTGTGACTAACCTGTACCTGTTTTTAATTATTATGGTGGAGTTACAGCCCCGGCTGTGACCTCTCTATAGTCAGGTGCAGTCACACTGTTGTCCAAGCTGAGGTCTCTGCTGTCCTGTTAAGTTCTATTAAGTTGTACATGGTACATTCTCACTATTGTAGTAGAACAAGTCCTTTGGAAGCCCAAACAGAGGTGACAGACTGCAGGAAGTGACAGGTCTCAGCTGCCAAAAAGGTATTTACTAAGGAATAACTTCATAGACAGTGTTCCGAAAACACCAGTCCCTGCAGGTTTTCATAGGTAGCCAGATAAGATGCCTCACCACCCTCCAAATAAAGAATTTCTCCCTAACATCAAATCTAACCCTGCCCTCTGGCAGTGTGAAGCCATTCCCTCTTGTCCTGTCACTCCAGGTCCTTGTCCAAGCTCCCTCTCCAGCCCTCTTGGGATCCCTTTGGGCCCTGGAAGGGGCTCTGAGGCCTCCCTGGAGCCTTCTCCAGGCTGATCATCTCCAGCTCTCTCAGCCTTTCCTTTAGAGCAGATGTGCTTCAGATTTTGGAGCATTTTAGTGAAATCTTCCTCATCTTCAATGTGGTCACCTGTTGCAAAGCAAATTTCCTATAAAGCTTGGAACTGCAGCCAAGACAGCTTGTACAGTAGTCAGCACGTACTCATTTTTTTAATCCTAGACAAATCCAGAAACAATTTGCTGCACTTAAGCAGATGTTTCTGCTGTTTTAACACAGCCCAAATCTCTTGCTGATGTTCAAATGCTGTAATAACTGTGCAGAATAAAATCCAGAGGAATGTGGGGGTATGTTTAATACAAGCCTGTTGGGTTGTAGATCTGTCAAACCCTCAAATTTGCATTCCTTACATAAGCAGAGATCCTGGTGGTGTTTACACGTGCTTTGGGAGCTGCAGGAACTGAGCTGCTTTGTCAAAAAACTCTGCTCCTAGTTGCCACCTGTGGGTCTGCAGGGACACAGTTAAAATATTTACAGTCCTAACTAGAAGTTTGTTTATTGTTCTGCTTGATATTAAAACCTGTCACAACAATTGTAGGAGTAGTGTAAGGCCTCTGTGGAAGTGTGGACAGATTCTGAATACACACAGGAATGAGAACCTTGAAGTTTCCCTTCTGCTTAATTAATAGTTTGTTTTTGTTAGTGACAGGGTTGCGCAGCATTTGCAATAAGCTCGCTTTGTCTTTGGCCATTTTTTTTCCATATGGGTGTGTTCTTCCTTTTCATTATGTTGTTTTTCTTTCTTTTTTTCTTTTTTTTTTTCCCCTAACACAGCCACTCCTTTTATTTTAAGAATAAATGAGCTGCTTGCTGAGCAGAAAAAAACAAAGTTTCGTAAACACCACAGTCCTGATCCGTGTAATCCTTTATTACCTGTAGGGGCAGGTGCAGGAAGCTACTACAGGAGTGGGGGTTACTGACTTTTCCAAGGCTTGGGTTACATAAGGCATCACTATGTTGTAGACACTGCAGAGGAAGTTGTGAACAGCATGGTTAAAAGATCTGTTGATGAGAAATAGAACCCTTCAGCTTGGCTTGCTTCACTTCATTCTGCCCCAGAGAATTCTGAGCCTTTCAGCTCGTATTTTAAACACCACACTGACATGAAGTTATAGAATCACAGGGTGGCTTGGCTTGGAAGGGAGCTCAAAGATCCTCTTGTTCAAGCCCCTGCCATGGGCAGGGACACCTTCCACTAGACCAGGTCTCTCCAAGCCCCATCCAGCCTGGCCTTGGACACTTCAGGGGTGGGGCAGCTTCTCTGGGCAGCCTGTTCCCGTGCCTCCTGCCCTTAGAGTAAAGAATTTCTTCCCAGTATCCCATCTAGCGCTGCCCTCTGCCAGTGGGAAGCCGTACCCTGTGTCCTGTCACTCCATGTCCTTGTGCAAAGTCCCTCTCTAGCTCTCTTGGAGCTCCTTTAGGTGGTAGAAGGCTGTTACAAGGTCTCCCTGAAGTCCCTCCATATTATCTTAAATTTGTTTCTGCTGTTGTAAAATAGATTTTACTGCTGGAGATTCTGTCTTCTAATACTTTCATTACCCGGAGTTTTTTCTGTTTGTTGCTCGAGAGAAAGGGAGGGGAACCACTCACTGGATCTCAGCAAACCAGAAAGCAGCAGTTCATGGCTGTAGTGGCTGCGTAATGCTGAGATAGTGTCTGTATGAAAACAACCAGACAGCTTCAAGAAGCAAGGGTTTTTTTCAGTTTGTTTGTTTTTTAACATGTTGAAACCATTTAAATTGCTGCAAAGGGGTAGGGCATGGAGGGTGGTAAAAAAATACATCACCCATCCCTTGTGATTCTGTGGTTTTGTCTGATTTTTTTTTATTTTTTTTTTTAATTCCCTACGGTCAACCACGCATTTCAGTTGTGATCGCTGCCCCAAGAATATGGCTGCATGCAAGATGTCTCATTTGCCTAATATTAAAAGTATGTTTGTCTAATAACATTTTTTCTAATGCTTCCCATCTGGAAGATATGTCACACACCTTTGTATTAAAATTCATGGCACCCTTTTTACGTATTACAGTGCTTTGTGATGGAGACTGTGCATGGACTTGTTAATTTGCAATTCTGGGCAGAAAAATAGTTCAAAGCAGCTTGTTATTTATGGCCAGAAATAAGTTTTCACTATTTGTCTGCCTTGCTCTGTCTGGTAGAAACAATACATTTGTGAGAGGCAATTTGTCTGCTCAAAAAGGTTGTGGTTGATTGACCAGAAGAAATGCTGAGCAACTAACACAAAGTGAGGAGTCTGAAGACCTTCTTCCTCCAGTCCTTCAGGAGATGCCTGGAAGCTTTGAGGTTCTGGTCTGATTTTATGTGTAGATCAAATCCTAGTGGTGTCACAGTGTGTGAATTGCTGTCAAAAATTATCTCAAAATGGAACAATTGTTAAAAGATAGTGGTCGTGCCATGTGCAAGGCTGCATTCTTTCTTGAGTAAACTTAATAAAATAGTGTCAGAGACAACAGGGATCTGTTGGGATTTTAGTATGTAGGAAAGGAGTTTCAGAGGTGCTTGTGTACTTCAGGTATATTGGGTGTTCTGTACTGGCTAATAAATCTCCATTTTGAAGTGTATAACCATCCTTCAAAAGATGTGATTTTCAATGTGCTGCAGGAAGCACCTGTGTGCTTAATTCCAGCTTGTGGTGACATCTTCTGGATGCTGAGCACTGGGAAAATTTCACCTGTTACTGGAGTAGTTGATTGAAATGAGTTTTTCCCTGGCATGATCCATGGTCAGTGTTGTAGTAATAGGACAAACCAGTCCAAATCTCCTGTCTCCCAGGCTTGTTGTCTCAACTGTTACAAAACCTTTGCTTTTCAAATGGCTTTAGAAACATAACCATGCAAATCTGAACACTCTCTGCAAATTTGACCTGTATTTATATCAGCGTCTTTGGAAGAAGCCCATCAAATGATTTCCATGCTGTTTTCAGTGTCTCTCCACTTTATTATTCTGAGAAAATTCGATGCATCTGCAGCCTGCAGGATCTGGTTTTCTGATATGCAGATGCACAGCCTCGCCTATCTCGTGGAATCAGTGTAGCGACGGCTCTTACAAACGCAGTGACAATGTACAGCCTCCTATCTGAGAACCAGATCAGACTGAAATTGGGACCGGGTCCAAAAAGCAGAATACTGCAATCAATCTACTTACTGTGTCAGCATTCAGCTCCGTTTCTGTTCTGTGCACTGCAGGGAAAGGAAGTGGGAAATGCACGCTAGCATCCAGGAACGGATTCCTGAGTCACGGAGGATGGTGGGGCTGAGTGTCGGTAACAGGAGGTGCTTAAAGGTTCCCATTTTTGCAGACACTGTGTGGGCTAAGAAATGTTGCAGGCGATGTTCTGAGCCCGTGTGGCACTCAGGAAGTCACTACGTGACACTACGGATGCCACATGACTTCCCTGTTTACACTGAGCCCGTGTCTATGAAATGACAGAGTGACCAGATCGTGTCACAGCATCCTTGGTCCTTGGCCTCTCGAGTCACGACCCTTGGTACCAGCGGGGATTTGTGGAGTCAGGCCCTTGGAAAACCATACTTAAGTGCTGATGTGTTCAAACTGGGCTGACCTCTTGCCTAAGACTGTACATTTCCTTCCCTTCCGCCGGCCCCGCTGCTATTCCGGGCTGTGGGCTGGCACCGCTCCTCGTCCGGCGGGCATCGCTCCGGGGGCAGGTGGGCTTCCTGCTGCCTGCCTCGCCCTCCTCTCTGCCTGCTTCCCGCTTAACCCTCTCACTGCTCAGTCACTAGGCTTACCCTTCTGTCCTAAAATTGGCTCAGTCTTGGGAAAATCATCCACCCACGCTCCTGGGAGAGGGGGACCCGTGTGCCCGATGCCGCTGGGATCGCTCGGGAGTGCAGCGTGTTCTGCACGGCAGCAGGGTCGTTCTGGGGTTGTAACACTAAATCTTTCAGAAGTAATCACTCTTCTAGAAGTGATATAAGCACTCAAATTTCTGGATGAAAGCCAGTTGCCAAGGTTTAATCTGCACCCTAAAGCTCTGCTGGTAAATCTGATCTGGCAGTTCTGCCTGCATATGGAGGGAGACACTGATAGCAAAATACCTTCCCTGCTAAAGAACAGTGGGACCTTCAATGTCCACAGCGAAAATAAAAACATTTTAAAGGGTTTATAAAGCTATTATTGCACTGTAGATTTGCAGCAGAATACATGGATGGGGTTTGGCTCTCATATAATTATATTTTTTAATAGTAATTTGGGATGCAAAGGAACTTAATGCAGCTGGAACTCCGGGCTGAAGAAAATCATTAGATCCAACGCCAGGAACTTTTCATGACTGTGATTACAGCTTGTTGCTTGCACTTCTCATATAACTTTCAGTGTCATGAGCACTTTCATTTATCCATTAAGTGTCTCTTTTTGGTAAATTAAAATTTTTGGTTATGTTTTCCCATGGCTATGTAGTAAAGTACTGAATTTCTTTTAGGGAAGCAGGGGGGCAATACTTACTTTGAGCCAAAATACTACGGCACCTAAGAAAATAGGGTTTCTGTTCTTAATTGCCAGTTTCTTTCTGTCTTTTATCGTGTCTTGGTTTAAAAAAAAATCAACAAGCCCATTGTGATGCTTTTGAGTAGGCTTCAACAGAGATAATAAAAGTGTAGTGTCCCTTTGTGAAAGGAGTTTTTAATTATTGTTGATTGTACTTGCCAGCTTCATTTCTGAAGGGAAACGGAGGTGACCTCATCCTGAAAGTTGTCAGTCTCATGCTGGTGTCATTCACCGCCTGGAAAAGAGGTTGGGGTTTTGTTCCTTGTTGCTTCTTTTAATGAGGAAGTATCCACAGGCCTGATGGGCTCTGTGGCTTTGAGAATGCTGTCCAAACTCTGCTTCAGTAGCAGGCTTGTTCCTGAAATGTTAATCTGAGTTGTATCTTAGGGCATCAGCAGAGTCTCAGACCAGAGATGTGCCCATTCCAGTAAACATCTCTGGCAGCAGCGTGTAGGAAAGACTTCAGCGAGAGGCGATGGAGTCCTTATAGAGGACAATTATTAAAGATTCAAAGGGTTATTTCTCCTCTTTCATACTGATCTAATAATCTTGGATGTTTCCGTTAGCTGTCCAAAGGTTTGATTTCTTAACCCTTCTCCGTTCTTTGCTTTGGCATATTCTTGTGAGGTCCCCACTTCACCTGTGCCTCGCATCTAAACAGATGCCAAGAGAGGTTTCCTCACCCTTTGGACTGCAAACCATGCAGGGCAGTGGGGGCCGTGTGTCTGGGGAGGTTCCAGTGTATCAGGACAAGTCAGCATTCATTTGTGGCCATATTGTAAATGCCAAAATATTTACAATCATTTTAGTTCATTGAGCGTCTCCGTATGTCAGGAGAAGGATGAAGAGGATATGTTTTTGTCTCCCTTCACTCTTCTGTATTTCTTAAGCTGTTACCTCGTTTCCTCTTAAATGAACCTTCTCTAAAATACCCTGAACTTTTCAATTCCATTTCAGTTCACCCAGTGCCATCTGCCACGGTGTCTGCGATGTATTTCAGTCCTGACGAAATCCCCCTTCCTCAGCGGTACCTCCGCACACTGTCGTAAGGATGATGTGACAAGCGAAGCTGGCAAGTTGTTCCCACCTTTGTTGCCAATTATAAAGCAGTGTAAAGAGGCAAATTCTGACAGCCTGTGTCCTTAGAGGTGTTTGAATATCTAACTCGTAGTGAAATCATCAGCCATGAGGCTCTTGAGCATCCCTGAGGCTCTGGGCTGGGGTCTCTGCTCACCTTTTGCTCAAGTGGTCTTCCCCGGACTTCCATCACTTCTTTGCCTCACTCAGATGTGTATTTAAAGCTGCTGATTATTTATCAGCATCAAAACATGGACTTGCAGATAGCAAGAGCACTGTTCCCTGTAAAAGGGAATAAGCTTTCATCTGGTTTGTTTTCTACTCCTGGAGAAATCTGCAAGGTCAGTGAGCCTGGCGTGTGTAATGCGTCTCCTCACGGCTGCCAAACGCGTTGAGGACTGTGGTCTGGAGCCCCCAGTTTATGTCATTCCTTTACTTTCTTCTGCTCAAGAAGAGATTTTAAAAGAATTAAAATCTCAGTGGTTTGAGATGTTCGGGCTGTCTGAAATGGTTTTCATTCTGCGGCTCCCAGATTTTGTTCAGGCAAAAGGAGCGGAAGTTTTCCTGAAGCAAGCCAAATTTTTCAGTAAAAACACTGAACACTGAATTCAGGTCACCTCAGACTGACTCTACTCAGTCCTTCCTTTGCTGTCTTAGGGTGAGGATTGCAAGAGCACCTTACAGGATTGTTCTGAAAACGATGGTAGTTAGCACTTCTGCAAGCCTGCCAAAATACATACTAAATGCAAATATTTTTAAGCCTTTTCACCTCCCAGGGTTGTTTGGTATCTTGTTCTTCATCCTGAACAGAAACACAGGAGACTGAGATCTTGTCTCATTCTCACAAACCAATGCAGAAATTGTGGCCTTTCAAAATACTCCTTGAATTTCTGCTCTGTATAGTTGTACAGTTGTGACTCCCAGGTTTCAAAATGAGATAAAGAACCTGTTCCCAGCAGGAGCAAACACGACACAGCTCCTCTCCCATGCCAGACAAGCTTTTCACGGTGTATTCTGGAAGTACATGTTTCACATGGGCACAACTAGCTCTTGATTTAAAAAGTAAAATTACTTGAAACTACTCAGGGGTACAAATAAATGACTGCAAGAATACCAGAGGATTGAGCAACAGGCGAAGGACATGTTGTTTCCTTTAAGAATTCTGACTAGAAATGACGTCACTGAGATAGTTTGGATGTTTGTGAGCACTACAGGACTTGGAAAGGGAAAGCAAATCGGAAAAACACTGGGAAGCTGAACAATTTGTTTTGTTTTATGACTCCCTGGTAGTTTAATGAGGGAGCTATTACTCATGCGCTGTCACTGCACATCTAGAAAATTCCTCTGGGTTTAAAAACTGGCAGGGGAAAGTAGTTTCCTAAAAAACACTGAATTAATGAGATAAAACCCATTGCTCAGGAGTCCCTAACAGGAAGGAGGGAGGCGGAGCTGTGCAGGGCTCACGGTGTGTTGGAAATCTCCGCAGGGGATTTCAGAGAGCAGATAGAGCTGGCAGGGATTCAGGGAAGTGATGCAGCAGATCTGCTCAGCATCTGTCTTTTAAGATAGAGAACTATGGATTTGGGCAGAAAAAAAATTCAAGTTTGATTGAGGCATTGTAGCCAATCCTTCCCCTCTGTTCCTTTGCATCTGAAAGTATCTGGGACTGGGATGTTTAAAGGAAGAGGTTTGCTCTCATGGGCAGTGGTACAAGGCAGTGTATTAATAATATTGACACATGAAGTGAGGGCTGTTGTATTTAAAGAGAAGGAAAAAAAAAGGATTTGTGGTGTGGGCTTATTTATACAGCTTTAAATGAATTTTCATGGTTTCATAATCTGTATTTGGAGGTCTGTCAAACTTCGGACTTCTTGCTTTGAGTCTGCATTATTTTATAGATCTGTACAGTATTTTACAGTGCAGTTTGCATGTTTACTTCAGTTGTTTCAGCTGGTTTAGCCTATCTTGTCACATCCACACAGGGCACACATTATCCTCACCTTAACTGGAAAGCTAACACAACTTTCATGGCGCTGAGGGCAGGATGAGGGTTGTTCCAGATCGGTGTTGAAGAGAGCACAGTAAGCAGAGTGCTGCTCCAGTCTGGAAATACAAGGGAATGTTCCTCACCAACCCCCTGACACAATTATTCCCTCGCAGCAGAAGTTACTGTAATTCTTTTTGCTAAAAAAACGCTGATAAAGAAGAGGCTGTTAGGAGGGAAACCCATAAGGAGTCTGGAAAGTGTGATGTAAGGATTAGTAATAGAATTAGCAAGCTGCTGTAGCAGTTCTGCTACAGTTTGTCTTAAATTACAACACCTCAAACATAATCGTAGTCGTTCCTTGTCTCACTGCAGTGCTGTGCTATAGTCTGAAGCAGTTTTGTCTTCTCTCTGTTACTATCCTTTTAAGCACTTCCAAAATTCTTCTAATTACTCATTTTTCATCAAGAATATTACTGATTATCCATGCAAATACAGAAGTAGTTCAGGAAAGGTTGTATATTTTAAACTCCAGATCGAAATGATGCTTAGCTGTGTCCCCCTGTACAACATACACCCTCTTCAGAAATACCCAGAACTGAACTAGTTTTACATCCATTTAAAGCACACAGATGCCCAGTTCGTGTCTCCGTGCTGGATTTTTGCCCTTGGGTGTGGAACTCAACTGCCTGGGCCAGAATGAGGAAATGCTTCCTACGTGTGATGCGAGAAGGTCCTGGATCGCAGGGCAGAGCTCCATTTCCACCAGGATGGGACAGAATGAGACTGCAAAGGCTGGGGAGACCCTTGAGGTGTTGAGAAGGTTGCAGGGGCATGGATGTCTTGTAATTTTGGAATCAGAATAAGCACTGTAGAGGGAGACACTCCTCCTTGTTTGTGATGCATTGGACCGGATTTGGGCATCGGGTGCTCTGAGGGTGTGTGTGCCCGGCAGGGAGCACAGGGAGGCTCAGGTTGGGTCTGGAACAGTCTCTTGGGTACCAGGAGCCACGCAAACGATGCAGAGATGTCTTCAGCCTCACATGTGGGATCTCTGCTTCCAGGGTGGTGTGAAGCTGAAGGCTGAACAGGCACGGAAAGGGTCTCTCCTGCTTTTCAGGTTGTGCGTCAGTGTCCAGTGGAAGGTAGTGACCACCAGGCCTCCTGTGCAGCCTTGTTCTGGAAAGGGCTCTGGTGTTGACATGGATTTTGGTAGATTTCAGACTCTTCCAGGGCGTTTAGTGGTGTTTAGGCTGCTCTTTGATTACGGAAAAGTCCAGGTGAGAAACAGGTTCCCTCCCTCCAACTGGGACACCTTTGACTGTGATATGGCACATGCTGATGCCCCCGCAGCTACTGTAGAGAAAGTTTCACCACTCTACAGTCTTAGCACCTAAATCCTGCTAAAATCCAGGCAGAGCTGAGACAGGCCACGTGGCTGATGCCTGCAGACTCCCAGTCTCATGGCAAGGGACACTGTGGACAGCCGTGTCTCCCTGCCTGGTGCTGATCCCCCACGGAACAGGACTGGCCTTCCCGGAGCTCCAGCCCTTCGTGTGTTGCACCAACACAAGAAAAATTTTATGGCTTGTTACTGCTGGAAACCTAACTTAATTTTCCTGTTAATGAAGCTGTAATTGCAGTCCATTACCGTTACCATGGCTCAGCTGCTTTCCCTCCTTGGCTGAGGGTGTGTCCCCCACCATTTTTCATCTTTGCTGGAAGGGTTGGTGAGTGTGAGAGGCAGATCCGACCTAACTGGGATTGCTCCCGCCTTGGCACTGCTGCAGGTGCTGCCTGAAACCTCCATCCCAACACCCATCCAGAGCTCTCCTCCCAGCTCCTGCTTTACATGGGGACTTTGGAGTGCAGATATGTTCAAGGGACTGTCAGGTTTTATATTTAAAGACTTTCCTCTTCTATTTTTTTCTTGAGCTTTAGTCTGTCAAGGCCTGTGCAGCTGGCGTTACACAGCACATACTTTATTATCCCAGTCATCACTTCAACCGTTTAATCCTTTTAACCTTCACAGTGGCTACAGTAGGAATTATGGGGAGTGAATTTCCTCTCGAGTGAATATCTTGAGTGTATTTCCTTGGCCACTGTTAAAACCACAAAAAAATCCAGCGTAGTTCCGTGGAAAAAGGGATCTCTTGATGAAACTGTTTGCAGAGGACTGGAAGGGGTGAGTACAAAATGAGAAGTCAGTCCAGCTGCAGGGAAGTGGCTGTGGGGACACCACCATGGGCTGGCAGCTGCCACATTCCTGCACCCAACATCCCAGACCTGTTCCAACCACAGAACAGTTAATTCGGAACAGTCAGCCCTGCTGGGCAGGGAAAGGACCTTGCTGCCAGATGCTATTTGTGTTGTACATTATCTCCATAGGTTTTGCATCTGTCTTTGCTGCAGTTTTATTTTCTGCCTTGAAAATTCCCTTTTTCTCATTGTGTCTGGTAAATTAAGTTGAATTTGCAAAATACTACAAAGTGACATTAGGATGTGCCTGTTAACAGAGGAGAATAAATTAATTACATGCTGTGAACTAACTGAACTCATTTAGTAATTGATGAATTAACTTAATATGTCTGTTACAAACAGGAGAACTTGAATGTTGGCAGAATAAACAGGGAATTCTCTCACTGACTGAATCACTAGGGGTTTTTTTAGGTTTATTTTTCCTTAATTTAGTAATGGCCACATTTTTAGAAGTAGAAAGTTGCACTAGTCGTTTGCAGTTTAGGGTTCACCTCTGTGATTCCATCGTACACCACTTCCAGATTGACATCTTCTTCTTGAATTCATTGGAAGCTTTGAAGTTTCTAGTTGCTTTTTCTTAACCAAATATTAACACTAGTTCTTCATCCTTCCTTTTTTACACTGGTCAAACTTTGAACAGCATCAATCACAGCACTTGAGATTCCATGCTGACTGGATGTCCCTGATTCTGGGGGGTTTTGTGGTCTTTCTTAATCATGTTTTTAATGTGCACAGTGATGTTCTCTGTGTGCACATTCTGCATCTTCTCTCTTCCCAGATTTCCATTGCAATAATGGATTTGATTACTCTCTCTCTCTCTATCTCTCTCTCTGTAGTCAAGTTCCAGACTTGCACCTGTGTGCATCATTTTGTTTTCCTTCCAGGATGTTTGTGTGGCTTGTACATGCGGATTGATAGCAATCTGCTGCAGCTCAGTTCTGTGTCAACAGAATGGAGCTTTCTCCCGTGCCAACCCTCTGTAAATGCCACAAAAACACCTTTGTATTTAAGCCTCTATTTTAAAACCATCTCTTCCTACGATACCTAGAGTAGAAAGGCTGTTAATCTGCCTTTATATCAGGTTTTATTGTCTTACTATTCCTTATACTTTCTCTTTTTTTAATGTCTCATCTCCGTTTCTTGCCTCAGGCAGTAAACTAGAAACCAAGCTCATTTTAATTCTGTTTTGTGTGAAGCTTCTAGATCAGAGTGTCTTGATCCATGACAGAGACTCTGTCCTGCTGCAGTAGTTTCCTTCCTTGGAAATCACTGGGAAGATAAATACCTACTGCATAACCTGAATTTTTCAGGTCCCAAAGAAAATCAGAACTTGATCCATCCTTTAATGCTCCAATTATGAGATGTTGACCTTGTTTGTAGCTTCAAAAGGTGGAGCCAGTTGTGGGGAGGAGGCTAATAAGATCATGAGTAAGGTGGATATATGTACCTTATATTTTCTGATAGACAGGGACATATTTTTCTAATGCAACTAAAGTTGTTTAATGGCTTTTGTAGATCAAAGCAAAAACCAGTCTGTAAAACAAAATTATTTTCGGAATCCAACAGCCCCTTTTCCCATCCCTTGCCTGACTATGTTCAATACATGGAGCATTGTGTTGTCCTCTAATGAGCTCTGTAATTTCCATGGCGTGGTTGTTATTGAAGCACAGTGTCTGCTTTTATCCTCACGGTGTGACTGTCCTGCCACAGAAGTCACGTGCACAAACTGAGTAGTAAGAGGGGTTCAGGAGGAAGGCTCAGTAAATATTCTAAGCTGTGCATGGTTGTGCAGATGTAATTGATTCCAGCACTGCCAGATGCTCACCAGTTGATGCAGATGATCCTTGCTCGGTACGCAGTGAAGATCCCTCTCATCTCCTGGATCTTCCTGTCCCTAGCATGGCTAACAGGGCATTGATCAATCCCTAAAATCTTTATTTTTACCATAACCATGTCACTCCTCTGCATTTCATGAGGGGAAGCTGGAGTGGAAATGCAAACACACATTTAAATAAACCATTTTGTAAATTCCAGGTGCTGATCTCACAAGGGCATCTTGCATATGCCAGAGGAAGAACATGTTGTTTGAGGGAAAACCTGCTTATAAATGTGTGCAAATTGAAAGGTAAATGATTCCTGTTTCCAGTACTTTGATGGAATAAGATCTCTACACTGGTTATTTTTCCTGCTGTGAAGTATGTAGTATATAAATGTATCTGGCATGTGTATTTGTCACTGTGCAGCAGCACAATGTAGGAAGTGAATATCTTTAAAAAATACTGATTTCTGCTTAATAGAATCACAGAATGGTTTGGGTTGGAAGGGCCCTTCAAGACCATCCAGTTCCAACCCTCTGCCGTGGGCAGGGACACCTTCCACTGTCCCAGGTTGCTCAGTGCCCCATCCAGCTTCTCTGCTTCTTCAGCATAACGAGGAAAGGTTCTAAAGTGGTTTGTTTCACTAAGAAAATATTTCTGGCCTGGGTTCCAGGGTTTTTTTGCAGTGTCATACATGATGGGAGGAGTACAGAATACTTGTCTTTGGCTAAGAGGTCCTCTGCAGTGTGTTTGTGAAGCATGGGAATTCAGCCGGGGTTAAAACTTGAAGTGGTCTGATTGAACTTCCTATCTTTCTTAATTGTTATCTTCTTTCTGTGTGATAATTTTAATTTCACTTCCTCTTGGGTAATCGTGGAGTAGTCTGAGTTTGTGTTATATCAGACTGAAAAAAACCACAGACTAATAAATGTTTTCGTGCTGTTTATTGTTCTTTTTAAAAGATACATGAGAGCAATTCTTTCCAGGTCACTTTCCATGCTCTGACAGACAAAGTGCCACGCTGATGTGTGGAGCAGCACGAATTAATCCAGTGCTGGAGATAAGCAGGGGGGCAGCGGCATGAGCCTGGCTCTGAGAGCTCACTTTGCAGGGACAGAAGTGGCTGGGATCCAGCTCATGGCACGAGGATACAAACAGCAGGTGTAGCTTTGGAGTGCTTCATGACAGGGGCATTTCTGCTCAGGGGTGGGATTAGAGCTTCTATTGAAACTTATATAACAGCCACGGTGCTAGGGTGGTTGCTAAAAATGATGCTCATTGCTCTTACGTCCCAAAAGCTGTAAGTTGGAAGAACTATTTTAAGCTGAAGAAATATTTTTATTATTTTATTCTTAATGGCCATTGTTTCTCTCCCAGACGCCACTGAGATGATTTTAAATGTGTAATGCAGCAGTAGCAATGAAAATACGGGTTTTTATAATGGAAGACATGGACAACCAACAGTGAGTTCTGTTGTGGGTGGCTGCTTCATTATCATACCCTCATTAACATACCTCAGCAATCAACAGGGAATTACATTTTTTATTATGGCTGTCCTGTCCAATTTCTAAAATACAACATCAGCTGCTTTTATCCAGCAAATGGTTGTCCATTTGGGAAAAAAACCCCACTATTTTCCTGCCTCTGCTGCCCCACAGGTTGGTGTTTTGCAGAAGGAGCAGTCAGCTGCTATGGTGATGGGCACAGGGTGGGAATGTGGACAGAAATAGAGGGAGGCTGAAGCCAGACTGTTCCTGCTTCCTTATGGTTTCAGTAGCCCTCTGTGAATTGGGTGGAGACCGATTCCAGGGATTTCGCAGGTTATTTGTGGTTTTCTGCCTCAGATTCTCACAATTAGCAGAAAATAATACTCGGGCAAAAAGCAGAGTGAGATTCTCAAATGGATAATATTTGTCCAGGATGCATGTAATTCCCTGCAGAGCAGCCTGTGCCTGTTGTGCTGGGATTTGGATGCACAGAAATCTCCCTCCTCCCATCCAGACTGAAGTCAGTTTTTGGTGATGCATTATTCATATCCTGAAGCCTTTGTCACAAAAACATCTCACTGCCTTTCCCCCAGCTTGATAAGCCTGCTTTTGTATTTTTAGGATTCCCTTCCCTGCTAATCCCCAAAATCAGCCTGAAGAGGTTTCTAAACAGAGCTCAGAGTAAATCTGAGACAACTTTTACGTCAAGGATGTTGCTGTGTGCAGCAGGTGATTCTCTGGCACCTGCTGGTTATGGATTCTGCCTCCACAAAGAATCACTTCCCTGTGGCACCCCTGCCACAGGCAGTGCAGGAGTGGACTGCAGCTCCAGGGATTCTGCCAGGAGGTTTGGGTGTGTCTTTGGGTACATCTCACAAGGAGTGCCTACACGTACACTTTGCTGTGAAACAAAGACAGCAGGGGTTTTTTGGTGGATTTTGGAGCTCTAATCCAAAATTACCCTTTTCATAGGGAACATGATGCCTGGACTTAGTGATGGGTTGAGTGGGCACACCTCGATTGCCTGTTCTGACTGCGAGTGCACTCCCACAAGTTCAGATTGTGAGGAGTCATGACGTGGTTAAAAGTCTGTGTAAAACCTGGAGGAAGAGAAAAATGATTCTCAAGTTGTGTTTTAATTCATCTCTTTGCAGAACAACGCAGAGGGGACTAACCCAAACAGCTTCTGGTGTTTTTTTCTTCCGGATTCTGAGGACAAACCTGTCAGTAATGAATTGTTCCAGAAGTACACAAATAAAGCTGTACGTGGTGGAGGCTGTTTTTTCTCAGGTACAGCACATCTGTCCCTCCCCTTGGTATCAGTTGTTGTAAATACCTTGTAGCCCTCAGACCTGTCCTGCTCAAAGCTTTGAGGAGCTTTGAAATTACAAAGATAAATACATGATGTTCCTGCATAATGGGTAAATTGGATGTTTCACTAGTGGGAAATAACTGTCTTTATTTGAGGGCTCTTTTGCCTGTTCCAGAGGAATGTTCCCCAGATCTCTTTACTTCATAGCACTTCTCAGCACAGCTAAACAAAGCACAGGAAGGAATGTGAAGTACTGTCATCAGTGTAGGAATCTTTGCAGTAATGGTTTGTCATTATTTTCCTCCCAAATGACCCAAATGCTTTTTTTTCTTACTGTTTATATCAAGCCACCACAGACCTTCTGATGATATTAAATGCCAGCTGTGGAGGCTTTGATTGTTTCTTGCACGTTGCTCATTTTAAGATGACAGAACCGTTCAGTGAGAGAAATTCAAATGGAAAAATTCAGGCAAACAGGCCTGTGGGTAAGGTTGGACCTTGTTTAAAAATCCAGTAAAACTTGAGTAAGGCTCTCAGTGTATTGATTTCCTTGTAAAAGTTCAAGAACTGTGTTTCCTTGCAGGCTGAAACTCATCTCAGCTCCTCATGACCAGCTGAGCAAGAGAGATGGGATTTGATGCTATCCAAGGTGTAATTCCACAGTTCATGTCTTTTGCTAGTGCCAGCTTAATCAGTTTCTGCCCACTCCCAGCCATTCATTTCCAGCTCAGCAGCAATGCAGTGCCTCCTCTTCCCTGACCGTGTGGAGAACCAGACGACTGAAAATAACTCAGTCAAGAGGAGAAACGCTTCATTTTTTTTCTCTGAGTTAGAATCATTTGAATTAACTTCATGGCCCGCAGGCAGTCGTATTGGTACTGCTGAAGGTGACAAGAAGTGCAGCATCAGAGGCAGCAGTGAGCACTGGAGGATGTCCCAGTGCTGTGTGATCTTGCTGTCAACAAAAATCTGCTCTGGGACAATATCCTGAATGAAGGGCTTTCGCTAGCCACAGGATTATTTATTGAACTGCTGCTTTTCATTTATTTTATTAAGAAAGATTAACATCTTCTTGTTAGGGCAGGTTTATTTTTTTTTACTTGAGGAGATAAACCATCTCTGTGAGAAGTCAGTCAGCTTTGTGGACAGCCATGAATGTCAATAAAGTCTTGGCAAACGCAGTAGGTATTTATTCAGCCTTGCAAATTAAAAACATTTTTCCTGCTTGTTTAGTGAAGGGAACAAAAAAAGACAAATTACAGAGCGGATGAGCTCTCTTGATAGTTGGAATTCATTAAGCTGGTGGTGAAAACGCTGGGGGATTGATGGTGCAGAAAAAGAAAAGATGAAGCAGCTTTTCCCCAATAGCTGTGGTTTAAGTTCAAGTTGAAAATGACCAGGAAAAAAAAAAAAGTCCCTTAAAGACATCTGTAACTGACTCCACAATCCCAATTTCTATCTGGGTAGACAGTTCTTTCTCACTGCAGTTAGTATTAATTGGTTTTTCAGTTGACAGATAATTTCTCAGTGGCTCCTCCATCTCCATCATGCCATGGGGTGTCTGCAGCAGCTCATAAATGAGATCCATGGCCAGACATTAAGCAGGAAGTTCACACAGTCCCTTCCCATGGTACAGACAGAGCCTTTCTGCAGACTTGTCACTCTGTCATCTTCCCTTGGCTCCACGTTTTACTATTATTTAAAAAAAAAAAAAAAGTGATTTAAAAAGTTACAGTAAGCTGAGCAGTTTGTCAGATGCGATGTTCTCGCAGGCCATTGTCTGCAGATTCCAGATCCTTTCAGATGGATCGTAAAGCTGTCGTGAGTGCAGCTCTAGCAAAATGCATTTACACAGCTCCTGTTATGGCAGGCAATGGAAAGGAAGCAGTAGGACTTAGTTTTTAATGAATTTCCTGTACAGAATCATTAGTCCTCCATGGAATTCTTTCCGAGTCGCACCCAGCGCGTGTTCTCTCTGATTATCCCTGATTAATGGGACAAAGTGCCCACAGTTATCACTTGCAGTCACAGACAGTTCTCGTGTCATTCCAAGTGCAGGAATTCTGCGGGAATTCATCACTGGAAGAAAGAGGGCTCCCTGATAAGTGTTTAAATGCAGCTAAACCACCTGTAAATCACTAAAATTATTCAACAGCAAAACAAAACCTTCGTAAACTTCATTCTCACAGTGCTTTAATTGCAGACAAAACTTTACTCATTCAAGTGATCCCATCAATGTCAAATAAAAACATGAATTATGAAGCTTGTAAGATTAGAGTTAAAGTCACTGACATGTCATTCCCATAATTTTCTCTGGAGGATTACAGAACACTTAATTTGTAACTGCAGAAGCCTAAGTGTAATCAGATGCTCTTCCATCTACAATTTTTATCTAAGTCATTGAATTCTTGGTTTGTTCTTCCCTGTTTCCCAAGTTCTTACTTGTAAATGTAAAGACATTAACTCCTCTGTTCTTCTTCTTCTTCCCAGTTCAACGAGGAAATTGCCCTCAGCTCTGCCAGTCATTAAATCTGGGAAGGATGGAGCAGTCCAAGATTTGAAAATGTTTTTAAAGTTCCAGCACCTAATTAGAAGGAGGCATCTTGGAGCAGCACAATAGCTCTCTATCTGCAGTTCATTTGGTTTTCCAATTTAGAAATGACAGTTTACAGCCCTGGTGTGAGCGTGTTTCTCATTAGCCTGTTCTAGAAACACGCAGAGTTATTACAAGCTTTGAAAGATGCTTTCTTCAAAAGTGCAAATGGTATTAAATGGCAGAAGTTGCTCTCTGGATAGCCAGATGGAGATGCTGTGCTCTGCAGCCGTCCTAAGGGTGGTGGTACAGGCAGAGCCAGGCAGCTGGACCTCAGCTTCAAATCCGTGGATGTCAGGGATGCAACTGCATGGAAAAAGTGCTACAGCAGGAATTAGTCTTGTCCAGAGGAAACAGTTGTGAAGTGCCACTGCTTTCCTTGTTACACAGATGGATCTCAGGTTTCTTGGGCTTTTCTCATGAAGATTTTCTTGGAGAGGAGTGTGTTAGCTGTGCTGCTGACAGATACCCTCGTGAGAACTGTCCACACTGGCTTGATTTCCCTCCTTCAGCCTTCTAGGGGTTGGATTCGTAGTCTAAGCTGGTTGGGTTTGTTGTCCTTGTGGTAAATGAAGAGAGAGATGCGTGTCGGGAGATGATGAAGCTTGAGGAGCTGGTGTAATTATATTTTTTTACATGGATTTCTTCCCCCTGAAGAGAAGGGGATTTAGAATATTTGCCTGTCCTCAGGACTCCACAGATGGGTTCATCTTAGATGGTGGTTTAGGGTCTGGAATGTCAGTTCTGCAGGGACTGGCTGAGGGTTGAAAAGGAGACTCAGGGAAGACCTTATTTGTGTGAAGACCTAAATTTACATGAGAGAAGGTTGTGGTGAGGTGGGAATCAGCCTCTTCTCCCAGGTGACAAGTGACAGGGCAATGGGCAACAGCCTCAAGGTTCACCAGCAGAGGTTCAGGTTGGATATTAGGAAAAATTTTTTCACTGAGAGAGTGGTTAAGCATTCAGACAGGCTGAGGGCAGTGGTGGAGTCACCATCCCTGGAAGTGTTCAGAAAACAGGTGGACCTGGCACTTCATGGTACGGTTTAGTGGGCATGGTGGTATTGAGTCAAAGGCTGAACTCTGATCATGGAGGTCTTCTCCAGCTTCAGATTCTGTGGTTCTAATCAACTAAAATCAGCTTTCACAGGGCTTCCAGAGGCAGGTACAGAGCACCCCCAGGTGTGTGTAATAAACTGCAGGAGGGAGAAAATAAAGATGCTTCACTCTTCTTGAAGACACTGCAGCAAGGCTAAGTTCCAGACTTCTGCATGGCTGAAGGAAAAAGAGTTTGGTTCTGCCTGCACTCGAAAGCAGCTTTATTTTACGCATCGATGTTTTGTGAGCCTGTGTGGAAGATTCCCAGGCAGCTGCATGCTCAGGGCAGAGCCCGGGGACACGGGCACAGCTCCGTCCTGCCGCTTCCTGCCTGCTCTGCTCCACACAGGCACTTTCTGGACAGAAAAGCTGCACAATAAATCCAGTGCTGATGTGGCCTGGCGTGGTGACAGCTCTTCCAGTAACTGCAGGAACTGCCTGCTTGCGGAGGCCCAGCCTGCTCCGATGGGTTGTTTTCCTTCAAACTGTTGTTCTGCGCCGGATGGGGCACGCGGTGTCTTTGTGCCTCCCTCTGCCATGCGGACACTTTGTGGTGTTTTCTGTGCCACTGCCTGGGGTGATTTGTTCCTTTCTGAGATGCTGTGATGTACCTGAGTGCTTCCCAGAGCATGTGACCGGGAGCGGGGCTGTGCAAACACTCGAGACTTGCTCGACATCACTCTGCAGATGTGCTCCGGCTCTGATGTTTGTTCTGCCAGCTGAGATGAGGAGCTGCAGAGAGGTTATGAAAAAAAAAAAAACCAACCAAAAAAAAACTGTTTGAAAGGGAGTAAATTGTCGAGAACACACTTCAGTAGCAGATTTCCAGGAAAGAACTCTCTGTCAGACTTCTTAGAAGCAGCGCTGGCTCCAGGTGCTAAGTGCCAGGTCTGAATAGCCCGTAATCAACTCAGTCCTTAACGTTAATTTTGGGGACACACTTCTCCCCCCATTTGCAAATCCCACCTCAGCCAGAGCTAGCTGACAGGTGGGCAGGTTTCCAGGCTCTCTGCACGACCTTTGGGATGAATATTCAACCTTTAGGCACTGATACGCAGCTTCTGTCACACGCTGGTCCTTGTGCTGCTGCTGTTGAAATGAAGATTTGGTAACATCTTACGTATTTTGCTGTCACAAGAGGGAGTTTTGCAGCAGTGCTGCCCTTGCTGGTGCGTCTGGACGTAGTCGTGCTGTGGGCAGAGCTCTGCAGACAGAATGTGTTAACAGAAGACAGCAGCACAAGTAGGATGAAGGACCTTCATTCCTTGTTAAAGCCTTGTTCATGTTGTTCAAGCTTGACTAACAAAATTCCTCGGAGTGACACTGCTGCAAGCAATTCTCTTGCTGTTGGTAGCACTGTAATAGAAAACAGAAGTGAACGTTGAGTGATTCAAACCAAAATCAAGGGTAAGAATGAGAAAAAAGCATCAACTGTTTAACAGGAAAAATAAAAACCCGACGTGGCTAGGTATTCTTCTGTGGCATTTCCAATTTATTGTTACAGGAATATCCTCCCAGCTAGACACAAGCTCCCTCAGGAAGCTGGTTTCATATGGTGGTTTAGATTTAACTATTCATTGTCTAGCACCATTTGAAATCAGTGTTCTTGGAGGAAGAATGCCTGCCTTCGTCAGGGAAACGGACCCTCGGGAGCCTCAGAGGAAAAGAAGAGAAAGTCAAGATCTTCCTTGAGTGGTTCTGCCATTCCAGTTAACCTCCACCACCAAACAAAGCCCCTCAGTGGGACTGTGGGGGTCTGTGACCCAGGGGACCCCTGGGAGAGCAATGCAAAGAGGGATTTCAAAGGCAGAAATTCTGCTGTCAGCATATTTATAATATTCGTAAGTGGTGAGCAGCAACTTCAGAACCCAAGAGGGTTTTGAGATAGAAACAAGGCAAAAAAGTACAGAATTGCCACTCAGTATTGAGGATGTTGATTTTAGCGCCTCAACTAGTGAAAGCTACTACAACTAGTTCATACTACATGGTGAGGAATAAGGAAGGGAACGATGTGTGTTCTAAATTTGTAACTCAAAACCTATTTTCAGCTTTACCTAGACCCATTTTTCTTACCACTTCATCATGCTTGTAAACACTTGGTACATGTATCATACAAGACACAATAGAATTTAAAACAGGTAATCCTGCATTGAAGCACTGGGAGTTCTGGATGCTGTTTGCATCCCTCCTGTGTGTTCAGCTTTTTGTTGTGGCATGTTTGGGAGATCAGAATGTGTTATTTATTTTGTGTGGCAAGACTTGCCACTGTGCAGGTTGGTAGCTGGATGTGCTCATGGAAATGGCCAGCAACTGAGAATTAGACCACAGTGGTTGGTCACATTGTCCAGGTCTACTGAAATCTGAAGAAGTGTTTCAAGATTGTATTTTAAAAAGTATTTTACTGTATTAAAAAATGTGTGTACCTAACGGTTGATTTTTAAAATTTTCACTGTCTAAACCTTTGTTTTCTCATCAGTGCTTTAATAAGAATTGTATCAAGTACTTGGGGATTCTCCAGTGTGAAATACTGTCCAGCACTTAACTCTTCATCCTTGCAGATCTCCGTAACCCCTTTAGAGGATGACTGATTTCTTTTGGTGTTCAGAGTCAATAATAATTTCTAGCACCATTTGAAATCGGTTATAGTGATTGGGGAATTGCACCTCGTGAAGTTTTACACAAGAGGCTCCAGAGAGAAGCTTTAAATCCAAGACTGAAAACAGGGAAGTGTGTTACTTTAGTGAATGGAGTTGCTGAGTTCAGAAATGGTACAAGTTTAAACTGTGGGAGGTGGAGAATTGTAAAATGTATAACCCAAGGTCTTGGTTTAGGTCCTCTGTGTGAAGATGATCCTCGGAATGGTTTGGGAAGCCTTACGGTGCTGAGAGGGAAGATCAAGGGAGATGGTTTTCCCAATGAGAATAACCAGTGTGGACTTTGGATCGAAGAAGAAGAACCCCACCCTGTTGGTTTAATGATCTGTCTGTGAGGTATGAGGAAATAAAAGGAGCACCAGGAAACCTTCCAACCTGCAGTTCCCATACTCTGGATGTGCTGAAAGCAAGATCTCATGGAGGTTTTCCCTGCCAGCCTGAGAGCTTCTTGCATTCTCTCGTACCCTCCTTACAGTGTAAGCCATAAAAACCCTGAGTCATCTCTCCAAGGGTGTTTAATATATAAGAATTTCTCTGAAATTTCAGCTCTTCAGAGACACAGCCGGCCTGAGGCAGAGTCGAAGGTGGGTCGTGTCTCCAGTTCAGCAGAATCTCATTATCCATGAAGATAATCTCTGAAAATCATCCTTCAGTCAGCTGGTCATTCTGCATTCAGCTTTTTGGGAGTTAATAACACCGACCAACCTACAGCAACACAGCACACACCAACCTGCAGCAAGGCATCTCTGTAACAGGGGATGTTTTCTTGGACATCCTGATGAATTCAGCAATGTACTGCTTTTCCCACTATTCCATATGGGGAGACTAAAAAAGAGGGGGTTTGTAAGCAAGTGGAGCAGCTTTTGAATATTCAGAGGAATTTCTAAGGTTGTGGCTGGTTGTTGGAAGCAAATTTACCTTCCATCTCCTCCAGATTTTTTAAGTATATGAAAATATATTGAAAGTATATTGAAAGCTGGAGAAGGAATTTTGGCAAGGGGGTAGAGTGACAGGACAAGGAGGAATGGCTTCAAACAGAGAGCAGGGTTAGATTAGATGTTATGAGGAAATTCTTCCCTGTGAGGGTGAGGAGGCTCTGGCACAGGTTGCCCAGAGAAGCTGTGGCTGCCCCTGGATCCCTGGAAGTGTCCAAGGCTGGGTTGGATGGGGCTTGGAACAACCTGGGATAGTGAAGGGGTCCCTGCCCATGGCAGGGGGCTGGAATGAGGTGGTCTTTATTTCTGACTAAGATCATCACAAACCAAGAGGGACTTTTGTGACCTCTTTCAAGTCTCCTGCTTCCATCCATTCATGAAATCCACCTTCATGCTCTGTCTCTTTTTAGATTGAGCTTTGAGAAGTGACGAGTACTGTTTTAGTTCAACAGACTGTAGGTTAAGCCCCTAAATTAATGCAACAAATCATTAAATTATGGAAAATGTGGACTGGCTGGCAGCATGGGGGGTTTGCAGTAAGATGCAAAGAGCTGCATGTTTTAGGGAGTTTGACAGATGTTCCCGTGGAGGTTAAAAGCTGTGCAGAATAAAGTGGTGGTGGAAGCGTGACTTGCAAGTAATCACTGTGTTTTAAGTACATCCACTGCCCAAGTAGCTCCCATGCAGACAGTTTCTTAAATGGTTTCTTGTGGGAAGTCCCTGAAGGAGCAGATGGATCTGTTTGGAGTTTTGCTGCTTGTGCTGTTGCGTGTAGGATCGAAACGTCTGGACTTCAGGGCAACTTGTTAACACAAAAACTAATCTTAAGGTTAGAACCAGTTGCAAAGTGATGCAGAAGCAGGTGAAGAAGGGTAATAACATTTAAATTCTTTCTATTGAAAGGCAAGAGGTTTTTAAGCTGTAGTAATTTCTTCTGTTTGCACCATATAGTCAGAAAAATGGAGCTGCCAAGTGCCTGAATCTTGTGGAAGTATTTTCAGACATGAGCATTGCTGGTGGTGTGGCTGTGTGCTCACACACAGGACTGTGTCCTGTTCATGCTGGATCTTCCTTACAGCAACAGGGAAAGAAAGGATGAAAAAAGGAAGAAAAATGCTTGATGAAAACAGAAGCGTTTCAGTGTAAAATATATCTGAGGAAGAGGGAAGCGTATGTAAAGAGTTTCTTTCTTCTCTTTTTTTTTTTCTTTAATTTATCCTATTTGCTCTCAATTCCTGGCCTTTTAAAAAAGTGAAGCTACTGGAAGAGTCTCCCCTGTCTCACAGATTTGGGTGCAAAATGGTGCCTACAAAACCTGCACGAGTCTCAAAATGTCGATCAGGTACCACAGTGGATAACTTAAACTACTGGTTTGAAAGTCTCCTCCTCCATCCTGCTGTTGATAGACCTTGCAGCAATCACAAAACATTACGTGCAGGGGGATTGTTTCCATGGCCAGAAAAGTTTGTCCCATTGCCCGTGTTCTGGAATGATGTTAAAATGAAATCAACACTTGGACTAAGCCAGAAGCAGCACTGGAAGTCAACTGCTTCTCCCAAAAAACCCTCTCATTTCTGGATTAATATAAAATGTGCTGGATGGTGGGATGAGAGGGAGAGAAAGATGATGTCTATTGAGAAATTACTAACGCAAAAATATTTCAGAAATGTCTTACAGCATACATATTTTTTATTAATGAGTCATGAAACCATTCTGCTACATCAAGCCTAAATTTCAATTGTTGCAATTAATTTGTCTGAAATTTTTGTGATCTCGCATCAGTGTCTCAAAATGTCAGGCTTCTACATAAGGATGGTCTGTGAAATCCATTGTATATTGGGAATCTGGGGGGAAAATACCCTGATCATGTCGAGTAGGGGCTTGGGGGGATAGTGAAAAACTGCTTTGTTTTCACAGCAAATAAATTGTGGGTCAGAACTATAATTTTCATTATAATTGATGTAATATTCAACATTAATTGATGAAACATCCAAGCATAAGATGCTTATGAAAGAACAGTAAACGAGACAAAATCGTGATATTATACAAGATGCTCCCTGATTTCTTCAAGCCAGTTTGAGACTTGTTAAGCAAAAATAATCTGTTTGTGTGGGATCTTCTGTGTCCTTTGCACACATTTCCAGTGCCGGAATGGGCAGCAGAGGTATGAGGAGGATAAATTCGGGTATTGTGGCTTTTAGTGTGGGCTGGTCAAGTCCTGCTGGGACCTTTGCTAAGTATGAAACAGCAGAGGCTTGTGTTGGCAGAGCTTTGCTGTGCAGTAAAACAGGCTGTTAGAGCTCACAGCAGTGTAGAGGTGCCAGGAGAGCGAATTCTTCCTTGTTTGGGTAATCCTAATGAAAATAGTGTTAGAATTTCTATCTGGTAAATCAGATCCAGGGGGGCAGGGAAGCAAACCCTGGTGAAGCAACCTGGGTTACGCTGCCTGCAGAGAGGGGTTTTCACTTTTCGGGTATCACTAAGACAGCTCTGCTCTCCTGCTTTCTGACAATGGTCCATCAAACTGCTGGGTTCTCTTCTTCAGGTGCTGCAGGTGCATCTCCTCTGGAAACATCCAGAACTTTGGGGCTCCAAGCAGAAAAGCTGGACCAGCTGCGTGCTCCCACCTCTGCTGTTGAGCAGACTGTGTACTGGTCAGCATAGTGGTTACAGACCCTGGGTTAGAAGATATTCCCACTTAGCCCTTGAAAGGGGAGGCAAAAAGTGTTTTTCCTGATGCCATTGTCACTCTACTGGATTTCCAAAAACTTCCCGAGTCCTAGGAGAGATGTGTGGCTGCCTGCTCTGCTGCCTGGATTGCTGGGTATTTAAGTCACCTTACATGCAGTTTGTCTATGCTGCCTTCTCAGCGTCGTGATTGTGTCTCCCAGAGGATTCCTCTCTCAGGAACCTGCCATGGAAGCAGATGATCTGTCATGAGGGCAAGTCAATAAACCCATTTTCTCCATGTTAAAGAAGTTTTTTATTGGCCTGTTGGCATAAAAAGGAGAGGTGAGCCTTGGGATCACAAGGATTTGAGTACAGTATTTTGGTGCTAGTGAAATTCAGAGCCACAGAATGGTTTGAGTTGGAAGTAACCTTAAAGACCACCCGGTTCCATCCCCCTGCTGTGGGCAGGAACGCCTCCCACTATCCCAGGTTGCTCCAAGCCTCGTCCAACCTGGCCTTGGACACTTCCAGGGATGAGGCATCCACAGCTTCTTAGGGCGACCTGTGCCAGGGCCTCACCACCCTCACATATTCGCATATTGCTGCAGAGGGAAGTTTTATTTTTAGTCTCTACTTTCCCAAAGCAATCAGCGTGTCAAGCCCTGCGTATTGTGGCTGGATTCCAGCCTGGAGAGCCAACCACTGACCCTCATTTGGAGCAGCACAGCCTGGGATGAAGCTGCTGGGAAGGGTCATCAAAGCGCTGTGTGGAGGATCCGGCTGTGGCAACAGTTTGCAAAGCAGTGCATAGGAGAGCATAGACATCAAGAGGAATGTAAGGCCACTCTTTTAACTTCATTGCTTCAAGTGTCATGACTGTTTGTGCTATTACCACTGCATAAAAACCCAGCGGGATTTATTTATAATTGATGATTTTACTTGGAAAATACTCCAATGCCACCATGCGGATTAAGTCTCAGAACAGACTGACAGCTACAAAATCCACAAGCACAGGTGAGTCAGGTAGTCTGTTAAGAGCCTCCAGAGGACTACAAAGTGATTTTCTCCATTAAATTTTGCCACGATTTAATCTTCAGTCTTGCCTGTCCTTACTGTGGAACAGAATGGGAAGGGAATGGCTGGGTAGTTCTCTAGACAGTTCATCATTACTGAAAATGCCATGGGGTGATGGGATTGCCTGCTGCAAGATACCAAAATCCTTATAGATCTGAACCTGGTCAAAAAAAACATTTGGGAAAACCTAAATTTCTCAGGAAATTCATGGGAATGATGAAGGATTTCCAGGCTTCCAAATAAGCTGTCACGTAAAGACTCTGCACTATGTTTCCAGTGTGAGAACTGAAATCACAACTTGAAGGAAAGAGAAATTCAGTGCACGTAAATTTTCAGATTTTGCTATGCAAATCGAAATTCCAGTTGGAGAACTTTGGAGTGAAACAATGGTGTAAAAAAACTCACTTTTTAGTTGAGATTAGCCTGGAAATTTTAAGGCACTCATGAATGATTTATAAACCAGTCTTCCCACAGATGAGCAGCAGGACGAGAGAGTGGCTACATTTGTCACTGTATTGAGATGTTTCCTGGCAATGGTGGAATTTTTATGGTGTTCTTGCTCATAATGGAGTTGTTGCTTAGCTTTTAAAGTCTGAAATGTAAACAGATCTGAGGAAACAGATCGTTAAAAACGTTTAGAATGGGTGAATGAAAAAGTGAAGTACTTGTGTTCTGCGTTCCAAGCAAAACCTATAAATCACTGGTGTCAGAATTCTCTGACAAGGAGAAAATGGTTTCATGGACTCACAGAAATGGCATTGGGAGGAACAGTCAAAAGATTAATTTCTTAAAATCATGGCGAAAGAGCGGAGGGAATAACCCGAGAAGTTTGAGAAGCCGTCCTGTGCTCTGTTTTCAATTTTAACGTTTTGGTTTAACAAATTCAAAATTTAATTCAAATCTGTTTTGCCATGTTGAGCTCCACAATCTCTGAAGCCGTGTGACCATTTGAGTTCACTGCGTGGTGCTCCTGCATTAGCCAGGCTGGGAATGCTTACATCCTCGCAGAGGTTTTATGTGTAGTAGGTACTCAGAATAAAAGGGTTAAAAAAAGGGCAGTTTTCATTTGGTTTTCAACCCACAAAGCTGTTTCCTAAATTCACATTTGGGTTTGCAGTTTTCGAGTGTTCGAGAGTCACTTCAGTGACCCATCACCGTGTCCGGGGAGGAAAGCCGGGAATCCCGTGGGATGCAGGGGTGGAGATGCCAGCCCCTGGAAGGCACTGGTGCAGGAGGCTAGGTGAGGTGCTCCTTGGCTCCCCTTCCCCTGGCCCAGCCGGCCCACCAGATGTGAGATGCTGCCTTGGCGCGGGCGGCAGCGGGAGCTGCGCGGTTCGGCTCGTCGGGAGAGGCCGTGGGTGGAGAGGAGCTGGCAGGGATCCCGGGAGCCGCTGGGAAGAGGCTGCGTGGGGGAGAGCGAGCTCACCACCCACCTCGGATGAAATCATGGAACGGGCAGGCGCGAGGGAAGGCTGGTGAGGAGAAGACAACCGAAAAAAAGGGGCGATAGGAGAGGAAGGATGCTGGACCAGCAAGGAGGGGTAGTTCCTGTACTGGTGGGTTTGAGGAGGATCTGGTTCTCACAGGAGTCACTCGTAACAGATGCAAAGCCAGAATAAGGGCAGGAATTTGTCACAGGAAGGTTTGCTCCAGCAGTGTAGAAAGGAAGAACTTTGATACCTGACCCCCTTGATGGAAATTCATTAATATGTGTCTGAATGGAGGAGTGATGGCTCCCAGGCAGGCTGCTGCTTTCCCAGTCTAACCTCTAACCAAGCTTGGACTAATGAAGATGCGTTCATGGAGTGAGGAGAAGGAGGAGATCTCCTCTGGAGCTGGCTGGTTTATACCAGTCTGAAAAAGAGACTTTGCAGTGCCACTTTCCTTAACCAGAAGTGGGTTGCCTTGGTATTCCCAGCTGGATGGGCACGTTGTCTCATCCTTAGTGTGCAAACCAACAAGGAAAAAGTCCAGTGTGGCTTCCTGTTGCACTCCGAGACTGAACATTGCCCAGTGTGAACCCCTCGGATCTTTTGCCCCCCATATTTATCTGATTTATAATAAATTACACCACTCATGAGAGTAGCTGTTTCAACCTAGTGAGAAGACCTTCAGCGTCCTTGTTTTCCACCTGGATTTCTGTCCAAGCTGCCTCCCTGCAGCTCATCCCACGTCATTTCTGTAGATCTCAGGCAGGCGAGGAGCCAGTGGAAGGAGCGGGTGTCCCCGGAGTGATCAGCACGAGGTCTTGTCCAGTGCACTCACTGAAAACAGCCTGGATCTTCTGCTGGGTTTTGTTGGATCCTTTTTGCTTCTTGGAAACACAGTTCAGGACAAAACCGTCACAGTCTGACTTTGAGGAATGGGATTCTCAGCACTTCTGTCCCTGCTCCAGCAAGTGAAAAGTGATGCGTAAAACTCCTTCCCCCGTCAACTCCAGTGGGTGCAAAGTTGTAACTGTTTCAGGAAAGATACAGCCAAAAAAAAAACCAAACCAAAAAACATTTCCCTAGCTCATTTTCTTTTCCCAGAAAACCAGATGGATGAATCATTACAACAGCAGCTATGACAGGGGACCAGACAACAGACTGAGCCCGAAGCCCAGCCCAGTCGAGGCAAGATGAAAAACTGTGCAAGGATTTACCAACCCTCCCTCCCACATCTGTTTAAAGGAGCAACACTCCAGAATTAGGGCATGTGGATTTTATCCTTCCTCTTGCATCCAGCGTAGCAGGAAGAGCAGCCATTGCAGAGACCACGGTGTAATAAATCCAATGGGATCCAGCAGCGAGGCCCAGTGGAGTAATGTGATGGTCAGTGATGATCACCAAAACAATCACAGAATGGCTTGGGTTGGAAGAGACCTTGAGGATCTCTTAGTTTCATCCCCATGCCATGGATTGGGACACCTTCCACTATCCCAGATTGCTCCAAGCCCCATCCAGTCTGGCCTTGGACACTTCCAGGCATGGGCAGCCACAGCTTCTCTGGGTAACCTGCGCCAGGGCTTCCCCACCCTCACAGGGAAGAATTCTTTCCCAATATCCCATCTAACCCTGCCCCCCGGCAGTGGGAAGCCCTTTCCACTTGTCTTGTCACTCTATGCCGTTGTCCGAAGTCCCTCTCCAGCTCTCATGAAGCCCCTTTAGGCACTGGAAGGGGCTCTCAGGTTTTCCTGGAGCCTTTTTTTCCCCCCCCCAGTTGTCCCAGCCTGGCTCCAGAGCAGAGGGGCTGCATCCCTCAGAGCATCTTTGTGGTCTCCTCCTGACTCACTCCAACACATCCCTGTTTTTCCTGTGTTTTGAGCCCCAGAGCTGGAGGCAGCTCTGTAGGTGAGATCTCACTTGAAGAGAGCAGAGGGGCAGAATCCCCTCCCTGACCTGCTGCCCACATTTGTGATGCATCTCAGGACTGGGGGGTGCTGGGCTGCCATCAGCCATTGCTGGCTCATGTTGAGCTTCTCATCCACCAACACCCCCAAGTCCTTCTCCCCAGGGCTGCTCCCCATCCATCCTCTGTACCTGTTCTTGGAATTGCCCAAGCACAATATCCAGCTCCTTAGACCAGAGGGAGCAGCCTCGAGGCTCTGTTTGTTTGTGCCAGGCTTTCCTCTGCAGGCAGAGTTACTTGTGAGATGCGTAGACGTGCTCTTAATATAGCAGAGTCCTATGCACGAAACCCATCAGAATAACACCAGAAGTGACAAGGTTGAGAACGCATTTAGAAGTTAAGAGATGCCTGCTTTCAGGCTGCCCACAGAACCCCCGTGGGCGTGTGTGGTTCATCGTTAATTACACGACTGGGAGGTGTTTTTTATTGCAGAGGACACTGCCCCGCTGCCCGCACGCGATGCTGGTACTCACTTGCTGAAAAGCCATACCGGGTTGGGGGCTTTTTTTCCTTCTTCGTTCTCATCTCTGCAGCATCTGAGTGCTTTGGCTGGAGTAGTTGCCGTGATGACATCTTTTTTTTTTCTTGGTGAGGCTCTATTGTGATTTCTGCTTTACAAACAAAGAACCAGAGCACAGAGAAACGAAGGTCAAAGAATCTATTAATTTCGGGTGCCCAATTTGAAGTAGCCAGTGCAAAATATTCGGGACTCTCTGTTCCAAGTGCAGATTTCTCTCGTGCCTTTCTTTGTTTTCTTCCAACCCCCTGCTTTTTTCATTGCCCTATTCCAACTTCTGCCTCTTGGGCGCTGTAATTATGATTTTTAAATTCAAATGCTGCTCTTAGCTTTCAAGTGTTTTGATCGCTGACTGAAAAGCTGTAGCTGAGCTCCACTAGGCAGCAAATGTTCCCTTTCTCTCAACGTAAACAACGAGTCAGGGAGGGTCACTGCAGGTAAAAAGCCACAGGTCTGGAAGAAAAGAACAGGACATCATTCAAGCCAAAGTATTAGTGAGCGATGTGGAGATCTCTTCACCTCTCCTACCCTCTGCGGCTCCCATGAACCCCATCACAGAGCAAGGGCAGCACAAAGAAGCTGGATCTGGGGGTTACCTCAGGTGCTCAGGGCTTGGCTCCATCGTTGCTTTAGCAGAGGCAGCCATGGAGGAATTGTGTTTGGGGAAGCAGAGCAGACCACGGAGGAGTGGGAGGGCAGAGGGAAGCCAGCGGTACCAAGCATGTGTTTGTTGTGTTGGGAATAGCTTGTACTTGTGGGACTTGGTTAAATGCCAGGAAAAGCCTGAGGGTGAGGCTGCAGCGCTCCTCTTGAGATGTTCCAGCCTCTGGAGCCCTTGGGAACAGCAGTGCTGAACACTGTGTGCTCTCAGCTGCCCCAGGCACAGCCGGATCCATCCGCACGTGGACACGTGTCCTGGCCTCCCTCCGACCTGGAGCTCCCCTCTCATCCACCTTTTATTTCTGCTGCAGAGTCCTCTGGCCAGGCAGGTTCTGGGTGACCGTGTCCCACATCTGAAAATACTCTCCAGCCTCAGCACCTCGCACTTGGCTGTGGCAAAGGGAAGCAGTGGGACGGTGAGAGGAGGATTTGGGAGGCTGCGTTAGCTGGTGGCTGGTGAGTTTGCAAAGGATCTGTCCCTAACGCAGGGCAGGAGCTGGGGAGATGAGCACAGCAACAGTGAGCCGAGACCTCAGAAGGCCCCTGGGGTGTGGGTTTGAGTAGGAGAGAGCTGGAGGAGCAGCAGGAATGGTAATTCACCATGGAACAATGCCTGGATAGCTCCAAAGGGGACCTGGCACCCATCTGTCCAGGCATTTCCTGCTGCCGCAGGGGATTCCTGTGCTCCTCCTCACTGCTTCCTCCACCACTGGAGCTCTGCATCACTGTTGCTGTTGGAAACACCAATATTTCATAAGCTGGAGAGAGCTCAGGGCTGCAGAGACAGCACAAAAGCACCTCGAGAACATACAGAAGCAGGAAAACCAATTATTTTTAATCAAACTTGCCTAGAAATGATGGGTCCAAGGAACATCTTAAGTCCAGCCTCCCACTCTGAGCAGGACTACAGCCAGGCTGTCAGCCAAGGTCTGGCCAAGCCCTAAATCCCCCAAGTATGGGGGGTACAGTTTAGGTGGTCTGTGTCCCAGGGCAGCTCTGTCTGCCAGCAAGAGACTTTCCCACATCCAGCCTGAGCCTCCCGTGTCCCAGTTTGCCACTGGTGCCTTTTGTCACAGACCAGCACAATGGGGAGGAGTTCGGCCGTGTCTCTGCACCCACCTTTCATGTGTTTGTAGCTGGTTCTTAGCTCACCATCAGCTCCTCAGGGCTGTGCAGGGCTTTCTCCCCACTGCTGGCACCATTTGCTCATAGCGAAAGCACAGAAACCCTCCCTCAAACCCCGCCGTGCTCCCCCAAAACCAGGGCAGCAGCCAGAGCATCCGTGGGCACACCTGTGGGGGATGAGTCACCAGCACCAGCATCTCCCGTGGGACCCAGCCCTGTCTCCCACGCTGGGGGCTTCCTGTCCGTGTGGAGGGGTCCAGACAGCAGCTTACAGCTCCCGTCACACCAGACACCTCCAGACTGCCGAACTGGGGAGATGTGAAGCTGTGGAGGGGGCAGCTGGCCCAGGTTTTGTGGATGCTGAAATGCTGTTAGCAGGGAAATTTTCTCTTCTTGCATTCATTCTGTGAGAACTTTTCCTTTGCTGTGTAAGCTATGTAAATAATAGATAGGGGTTTTGTAAATAGCATTCATATCTGGTATCTTCTGACCTTGTGTACATTATATTAGGAAAAAACATTTCTAAGTGGGTGTCTGAGACTTTGACCAATCACCCTAGGAGAAGTGTGAGCACTGTTCAATTGCTTTAGAATATATAAATGGTATTGTAAATTTAATAAATAATTCATTCCTCGCTCTGACTTCTGCCTCGCTGCATCTCTGAACCCCTGCTTGGAAGCCCACAAGGTTTCCTGCTAGACCCAGCCCCATCCAGGAGAGGACATCCAGAGCATCCTATGCTGCCCTTGCAGGGGGTGGCAGCAGGGTTGGGCCAGGGGAAGGAGTTGGACATGCCACTCATGTTTTCCATGCTAGAAACCTTCCTATGTGCCGGTTTGTGAGGATGAAGCTGCAAATCAGCAGGAACTTCTCAGTCATCACCATCAACACCGGCGGAAAGAACTGTCTGGGAGGAGAGATAAGGAGTGCGTTGGTGGTCCTTTGTTGTCCCCTTCCTCCAGGCTTCTGGCGATGTAATTAGTGATTACTATTTTTTTTTCACTTTTAATTTCACAATGAATATGAGCAAGGCGAGCCCAGATGCAAATAGGAGCCGAGGCCCTTCTGCGGGGACCCCAGGGGACGCTCCGGCCACCCCACACTGAGTCACCACAGCCCCGGGAACCCCGTGCGGGAGCCAGGAGGGGACGGAAGGGTGACAAGGCAGAACTGCCTGCTGAAAAAAAGTCCCCAGTTTCTCGGTTTGGTAAGGAGAGGAAAATAGAAGTTAATGCTGCGACCTAGTGGAGGAAAACCAGACGTGCGGAGTCTCAGGTGAGGGGAAGGCAGAAGTTTGTGAGATTTGTGCCTGGTGGAGGCTGGACTGCAGCAAGCTGTGATAGCGCAACTTATTTTCACAGGATTTCACGCCTGAGAACATGGTTTGTAGCCTGTTCAGGTTTCCAGGTTTTCGGCTTAGCCCTAAATGATCTGGAGGTTGGAACTAGATGATCTGTGAGGTCCCTTCCACCCCAAACCATGTGGTCATTCTGTGTTTCTATATTCTCATGAAAAGGCTGCAGAGATCGCCGTGGCCCACGTTAAACCCAGCACAGCACTGGTGTGACTGCAAACGGGGTGGATAAAGGTTTGCTCTCAGCAGTGTCCACTTGGGCTTGGATCTGTGCTCCCAGCTATTTCATCCAGCCCCAGAAGGAACTGGAATTGGAGCAGAAACTCTTTGCTGGGCAAAAATTGGGGGGAGAAAACAAGTAATTGGTGAGATGAATTGCCTGGTGCCTGCAGCTGTGTAAACCTGAGCTTGGCATGGTCTGGGATGAGATCCAATGCCAAAGCACCTGGCCTTGGAAAGTGGAAAATCCCTAAAACACACGTTTTGGGTCAGTAATCACCCAAATGGGAGACACAAATGCCACCTGAGCTAAGGGCTGCTGTGAGCGAATGCCAAAGCGGGGCAGGGAGAGCGTGTGGGGAAAGGCACAGGGATGCTGTGCCCAGGCTCGGGGTCCATGCTGCAAAAAAGGGGGCTGGAAAATGGGCAAGATTTCAAAGGAGAGCTCCAGGAGTGAGGAAAAGTTGGGGGAAAACTCTCAGGGGGGTGAAGCCAAACTCAGTGTGTTACCCAAATGAGGGAGGTGGATCTCTGCCCACCACCACCCTGTGTCCGAAGGATCCCAGTCCTTGGTTCCTGTGGTGGGTGGCCTGGAGAGCAGCCAGGGGCTAAACCCCTCTGCTGAGACCCCACAGGAGTTTGAAAATCCAGGAGGGTTTGACAGAAGGGAAGGACCAGGGGAAGCTCCCTGGGGGACAGCCTCTGTCTGGCCAGCATCCTCCTTGTGCCATTGCAGAGGGCATTGCAGAACTGAGAAGCCTCTGGGATTAAATAACAGCTGAGCTGGGGGATTTACAGACCCAGGGCTTGGCTTTAGGTGCTGCAGCTGGCATCAAGCTGCCTAAATCCCCCCCTCTACATCTGTGTGGCTTCAATGACTCAAAGACAGCAGCTCCTTTGGATCTGGTGGGGACCCGTGGTTAAAGCCACCCTGGCAGCCAGGACACCTTGTGCTTGTGGTTTCACCTCAGGTAAATCACAGCTACTGAATTTTATTCCTTCTGGACATGGAGGAATGAAGGGATAGGCTTGATCCTGCTGTCCTGTGTGCTCAGCCTGGATCAGGGAACAGGTGGCTGCCCTTCAGCCTGGTACCCAGAGGCTGGTGGCACCTTACCCTGAAGCCCTGCTCACCCCACGTGTCCTGCCTCCAGATCTGTGCTGTGCAAAACGTCCCCCACACGTCCCCTGCTGCCCTCCAGCTTCTGGTTGTCATTGGTGGGGCACACTCAGACCATTAAAAATAGACAAACATTGCATGGAGAAGGCATCAGGGGAATAGGATGGAGGAGTATAGCCAGGAGTAGCAGCAGGAGGAAAATGAGGAGGAGGGACTCTGGGGGAGCAGAGAGGAGCACACCAGCTCGAGGCAGCTGCAAGGAGCCCAACAGCTGGAAGCCAAAAATAAACCTCAACAGTGAATCAATTTGCTCTGGGGATTGGGTGAATCGGGGGAAGCAGCAGAAGAGGGAGAGGATGGGGCAGCTGATGAGCTGAGTGTGCAGGAAAATCCACAGAGCAATGAATCACCTCCCCAAAAAGCCCCTTTTCCCGAAACAGGGCTGTGATGAAGCAGAAAACGACAGAGACACACACAATCAGTTAGGAGGCAGAGGGGAGTTTTCCCCTGGTGAATAAACATTCAGGACTGGCTGACCAGAAGTCAGGGAGTCAATCAGTGAGTGGATAAATCAGAGCGAACAAGCCGTGGTGGCGTGGCCTGGCTGCCAGAGGCACCTGGAGAGATGATCCCTCAACGTGTCCACCCAGCAAAGGGACTGCCACAGGGACATGGAGCACTCAGAGATGCTCCCCCAGAGGTGGGTGGCTGTCCCTGAGTGATGGGAGGACAAGGAGTCTCAGGCAAGGGCTGCAAATGTTGAGCTGGGCAGAGGAGGAGATGTTGGGCACTGCCATGGGATGGGTGGTGGGTCCCACGGACCAGGATGCTAAGGCCCCTAAGCTCCAAAACACATTTTTGGGGCATGGGATGAGGCACTTGGAGCATCACAGACAATAGACATTGGGGTCGTGGTTTGGGTCATGCAACAACATTGAAGTGTGGCTAAAATTTAATAGAAAGTACATTCGAAGCTCCTCAAGGAGCAGTGCAGCTGTTAAATAGTGATGAGGAGAGCCTAGAAAAATTGTGGAGAGAAACAGGTTTCTTGAAGAAAATGCTTAATGTACAGAAACTTTGGGATTAAAAAAAATCTGTAGGGAGACATCACAGAGATTGCATCTTGCAGAAAGTGAGGATTTGTTATTAGGACATGGCTGCTTTTGGCCACTGTAGGAGAGACCTTGTGTAGAGCAATGAACCATGATTTGTAAATGAGTTTTGGGTGTTTTATCAGAAAAGAAGGAATTTGGGCCTGCTTTTTCCGGAGCTGAGTGCCCCAGACACTAGATTGCAGTCCAGCTCTGTCCCTGTTCCATCCTCACCCATCCCCTCATCGCTGCTCCAAGAGGCTGTTTTAGGAAAAGGATGGTGAGCTTGAATGCTGGAAGGATTTTGGAGCTGGGCTCGTGTGTGTGGGAAGGGGCCACGTCTCCCACCAACCTCCCCCTCCCTGTGCAGCTCCTCTCCAAATCAGCCTTTCCCCGTTCACCATCCCGAGGGTCTCGAGCATCCCAGCGCTGTGCTGGGGAAGGGAATGTCCATGAACAGGTGCAGGCAGAGGACATGGACAGAGAAATGAAGATTACTCCCGTGGACGCAGAATCTTCCATGTCAAGCTCTACACAATCCAGTGGGGATGGAGATGCTCCCACCCCCCATCCATGGGGCTTGCAGTGAGGGCTCCAATCCCAAGGATTCTGTCTCCACAAGCTCCAGGGAAGAGCTGTCATCCTGCTGACGTGAAGCCGTGCTGTCACTAGAGGGAAGCAGAACCATGTGCACGGGGCTGGGCTGGCACTGTGGCATCTCCAGAGCTGCTGTGGCAGCGAGGGGACAGTGTGCAGAGACACCCAGAGCAGCTTTGAGCTGGAGACAGGGGACACCTTGGTCACCTTGGGCTGGGCAGGGCGCCAGCGTAGGGCGGTGGGTGAAAGCCAAGGGAAAGGAGCAGCTGAAGTGATGCTGGGCTCTCCAGGGACACACCCGGGCCCGTGTCCCCTCTCTGCAATGCCTCTCGCTGCTGGGGAGCTGACGCTGGGGGCTGAAATGGGCTTCAAGGGCACCCCATAATGCAGGGCCGTGGCCAGCAGGGCTGGCTGGGGACTTTGAGCACCGTTGGCTCTGCCGAGGAGGTGGCACTGCTCCTGGGGACAGTGGGGACAGCTCATCGGGCAGGGCATCCCTCTGCCACCACCCTGCCGGGAGTGTGACCCTCCAGGGATGGGTTAACGGGAGGGACTGGGGGTCTGGGGGCAAAGATAGGGGTAGGGGACGCACAAGGTGGCAGGAAGGGGACAGGGCCCCAGACTGCCCTTGGAGGGATGACCATGGGGGGATGACCAGGTAAGGATGACCCTGGAGGGATCACCATGGGGGGATGACCATGAGAGGATGACCAGGTAAGGATGACCCTGGAGGGATGACCATGAGGGGATGACCCTGGAGGGATCACCATGGGGGGATGACCATGAGGGGATGACCCTGGAGGGATCACCATGGGGGATGACCAGGTAAGCATGACCCTGGAAGGATGACCCTGGGGGGATGACCCTGGGGGGATGACCAGGTAAGGATGACCCTGGAGGGATCACCACAGGGGAATGACCCTGGAGGGATCACCATGGAGGGATGACCAGGTAAGGATGACCCTGGAGGGATGTCCGTGGGGGGATGACCATGAGGGGATGACCATGGGGGACATGATCATGGAGGGGTGTCCATGGGGGCATAACCACGGGGGGGTGACCACGGAAGAGTGACCATGGGGGGATGACCACGCTGTCTGTGCTCAGCGTTGGCGGTCCTGCTGGTTTGTGCACCCCAGGGAATGTGCAGGACATGCTCCTGGAAGCCACACCACCCACAGCCAAGGCTGGTCTCCAAACCAGCTGCTCTGGAACCTGAAGATTTTCTCCTTTATGAAGATGAGCAGCCAGAATAGTCATTTCCCCCTTAGTCCTTGGAGATTTGGAGGATTCCCCTCCTCTCCTTGTGCACTGGGCTTGGCTCCACTTACACCCTGAGCTCTCCCATGGGGCTGCCTTGGCCACAACCCACCTTCAGCCCATCCACATCTCTGGGGAAAACTTCCCCCAGGCATTTGTCAGCTGCAGGCCAGGATAATTTCCCGGCATATTTGGAAACAAATGCATTCCTGTAAATTTCTTCTGTTTTCTACTGCTCCTCAGAGATTTTTGACACAAAGTCGACCTATTCACCAGCAGCTGCCAGGAGTTTAGTTCAATAACAACTCTTGCTGCCGGAGCTCTGCCCGTGTCAGCACAAGCCCTAGTCATTGTGGTTCTCCCAGTGCAGGTCATGGAGCTAGGAAATGCCAGGACTTGCTGCTTTGGCCAGCACAGGGCTGTATCTCTCTGCCAGCCTCATAGAATACAGGTTAACTTGCTGTTTTTCTCAATGCCATCTCTCCTGCAGAGAAATTTCAGGGCATTTAGGTAGCTCAGCCATGCCAGTCATGGAAAACTGCATTGATCCCTTGGCAGGAGACAGGGCAGGAGGCTCTGTGTGGTGCCTCTGGGTTTCTGAGGGAAGGCAGAATTTCAGGAGAAGACACAAGTTGGCAGTGTCAGCCTGGATGATCAGAAGTGATGTTTCTCAGATAATGGAAGAAGGATGCTTCCTCCCGTCCCAGCACAGCAGCTTTCGTGTAAGCCATGGGGTAGGTGCAGCCGTGAAGGATTTCCACTGGGAGCCACCAGCAAGTCATTCCCATGCACCATTCCCATGCACCATTCCCATGCTGCCAGGTTAAATACTTGATGGAAACCTTACAACAACAGAAACCTTAATTCTGCCATGCTGTGAAATCGCAGAGCCATAGAATGGTCTGTGTTGGAAGGGACCTTAAAGATCCTCTAGTTCCAACCACCCTGCCATGGGAAGGGACACCTTCCGCAAGAGCAGGTTGCCCAGAAATAATTGTGGTTTGGGGTTTTATACCTCCAGATCTTTCTCTTACAGGTCACTGTCAGAGCTGGTGTTTGCTCACCCCGTTATTAGCTGCAAAGGATGTTCAGTGCTGTACTTTTGTTATTCTTGAGCTCACAGTGGTGATGCCACAGGTGGAGAGAGCTGGAAAACAGCCCAGGCATTTTAGCCCAAGGTGATAAATTTGCATCAGAGACACCCAAACTGATCCTTTCTGGTGGCACGTTCAAATGTGTGGCCAAAGTCAAAATAGTTGAGAGCTCAGCCAAGCTTGGGAGGAGAAGGAATATCCTCAGCAAAGGGGAGGTGATAGCATGTTTATGGTACATAAAAAAATCATTGCAATGAGGAAATAGGTTTGTTTGTCTGCTATAAAGTGCTAGTGTGGAAACAGGAGATAAAGATCCTTTAGATCTTGAGACTGGCATTAGATATTGAGCTTAACAGCTAAAAATTACTGCCAGCAGGAAGGATTTGGGTGAGGAGGGAGAGATACAGGCAAAAGGGCTCATCCAGGAGGAGAGAGGCAAAAAAACCATGACTACAAGAGAAAAATAGTGTTGTATTTTGTTCTGGAGAAGTGGAGGCCCCTGGAACTCCTGGGGGGATTATTGTCCACTGGAGCTGCAGCAGGCTGGATGATGGGTGCAAAAAGGCTGTGCTATTGCGATGACCCGAAGGCCACTGCAAAGAGAAGAACAAGAAGTGCTAACGAATGCCTTGTTTTAAAAAGGAAGTTTTCTCCCCATCAGAGAACTTCCTGCAGCAAAAACAACTGCAGCTGCTCCTCTTTTTTTCTTTTTTTTCTTTTTTTTTTTTCTAATTTTAAAAAATTTTTATTTCTTTCTTTCAGACTTGCTGTTTGAGAAGAAGCTGGTTGAAAACTGGTTCTGCAGCACGCTGTGAGCTGACAAACACCTGGACAGACCGGGCACGTGGCAAGGGCTGCTTCAGCCTGGTTAAGTGGCCCCAGTCACCAGCCAAACCACACACTTGAAGTCTAAATCAAGGCCTAGAAAGAGCGAATCAGTGCTTATGGTTCCTACCAAATCTCAAAGTCCCACAAAGTGGAAATCAATGCCATGGAATGCCATCACTGTGGCTACTTCCAGCACCACTGATGGCTTGGTGTTCCCCTGTAGCTGGACCTCTCAGTAAAGGTTAAATCAACCTGTAATTGGCCCTAAAAGCCAGGGAGACCAGCTTGTACACTGGCTGTGTCACCTGTTCCTTCCAAGGCTATGGACCATGCGGCAATCCAGCGGAGTTGGTAGGGACAACTTTTGCATTGGGTTGAGTTCAGCCTAGGGACAGAGCTGAGCATTTGGGTCATAACACACCCTCTGCACACACAAAATGTGCCCTGGGACTTTTTCTCTGCCTTTATGGTGCCTCTGGAGCTGGTCCTTTATGACATTACCCCAGTTACGGAACCATTCAGTGAGTTTAAAGGGCACAGGTTCACTCCTGACATCAGCTCACAGGGTCTGACGCTTGTCTGATGCAGCAACTTGTTTTGTTGGCTGTGGTCCTCTTTATCACCAAAGTTTCTGGTCTGCCATTAGCAGCAGGACTAGACATCTGCCTTCACATGTTCAGCTCCACTGTTTTGTTTCATTGCTGAGACTCCAGCCTGCAGCAGCAGCTCTGAACTGAAGGGAACACACTTTAATCCAAGCAGTGAAATGTAAATGAGATCGGTTTCACAGGCAGCTGTCAGTGCTGGATTTAGGAATGCGGGTTTTTTATCCTCTGCTCCTTGTCAGGACACCTGGGTTCTCCTCCTGTCCTTGTCTCCTGTTACCCAGAGGGGATCAGGAGGACCTTGCAAGAGTAAGAGCTCAAAGATCTCATCAATACATAGAAATATAAAGGTGGGTGTCAAGAGGACGGTGCCAGACTCTTCTCAAGTGGTGCCCAGTGACAGGACAAGGAGCAATGGCCATGAACTAAAACACAAGAAATTCCACCTCAACATGAGGAAGAGCTTCTTTACAGTGAGGATGGTGCTGGAAAAGGCTGCCCAGGGAGCATGTGGAGTCTCCCTCTCTGGAGGCATTCCAACCCCACCTGGATGTGTTCCTCTGTAACCTGCTCTAGGCCGGCAGAGAGGTTGATCTCAAGAGCTCCATTCCATCATTAAGGATTCTGTGACTCTGTAAGAAAATGTGAAAATTCAGCCAGGACTGTGCTGGTGGACGTAGTGCAAAGTAGCTCCACTGGGACAGCAAGTCTGCGCCAGCATCATTTTCACATGGGGGAAAGAGCAATGAAAATTAGTCCAGTGAGTTATTTTCCATGCAAAGAGCTGCAGTTGATGCTCTTCCCTGCACAAGCGCTGGTTTATGTTGGTAGCTGCTGTTATGGTCCTTTGGATTTAAACACACCCCGTGTAGCCAGACAAAAACCTGTAGAGTCAGGATACAGGCATGGCTGATCATGGACAACCAGCCCAGATCCTGCCCTGGCCCCAGGACCCTCAGGCATCCTCTGGTACCTCCAGAGGCCACCGTGGGGTCCAGAGGATGCAGTGCTGAGCACACTGGGGCAAAACTCAAGGGCAATCATCCAGCTGATGCCTTAGGATTTTAGCTTTTATATTTTCAGGTATTTATAATCCTGCAGTTCTTTAGTGTATAACTCTGAGCTCCATATAGAGTGTTAGCTACTGCTTTTCCCATTTTGGTCAGACACAACAATTCCTCTCCAGGCCTGAGAATCAAGGACACCTCACTGTCTCAGGCCCCGAGAAATGGAAACAAAAGTGAGTTCGGGGGGAGCAAACTGAGAGAATGGGACTGCACTGCCTGAAGCTGTAATTNGGAATTGGACAATTAACCTCTGATATGCAAATGGACAGAACTTCTATCTGTCCCAAAAACGTGTGGCTGTGTCCATCCTGGGTGCAGTCTCTGTGAGACTCCGGCACTGCCCAAGGTGCACCCTGGGAAGGCCTTTCCATAAATCCCTGCCCTTTATCCTTTAACTGTGTCCAGCCTCTCTTCTAGGTCAGCCTCTCCAAGGAATCAGTTTTTTGGTGACTCCGCCGGTACCAGAGGCATCTGGAGAACCCCTGGACCAGAGGAACATCCAGCTCCCACCCCCTCTCACTTTAGCAGGCACTCCCTGGGGGGGGACTGCAGCTGTGGTCCAGACAGTACCAGAGCCCAAAAATCCACCAGAATAAAGGTGGTATTTTGTT